>LPNX010177666.1:159094-238923 GCA_001517045.1 Pseudotsuga menziesii
AGCTCTCCCGATTGAAATTTGAGTAAAAACACAGGGACATTTGTCGAAAATACAAACAAAAAAGTAGTTTTTTTCTTTTCTTCCTCCAAAATTAATAAATATNAGTACCCACTCGGCATACTTTTGACAGACCCTGCTACCCCAAAAACAAGAAATACCTGAAAAAATGTGATGATGACATCATCATCACATTTTTCAGGTATTTCTTGTTTTTGGGGTAGGGGGTCTTTCAAAAGTATGCCGAGTGTGTACTCGTTGGATGCATATTTTAATTTTGCATCCAACGAGCTCTCCCGATTGAAATTTGAGTAAAAACACAGGGACATTTGTCGAAAATACAAACAAAAAAGTAGTTTTTTTCTTTTCTTCCTCCAAAATTAATAAATATTATTTTATTATTTTAACTATTATTTTATTAATTCTTTTTAGGAGGCCCATTTTGAGTTGAAATTTCCTCTAATGGCTCCCCTTAATCTCTTCTCCAATCCCCTTCATCTCTTTTATTATTTCTTGCAGCGACTAGGTTCACCTTTGCTTTTGTGGTGTCCTTCATCATAGCCGCCAAGGAGGTTGATCTTATTTCACTTAGCCATAAGGAGAATTCAACATCGAAAGATTCTACATACTGGAGCTGGGTGAAACCTACGGGAGGTTTAAATTGAGCAGGGATGGAATTGTACACTTTCATGAATCTGTCCGAGAATTCTTGGACAAACTCGCTCTCCTTCCTCATCATGGAATGATACTGAGAGAGATATTGCTTGGGGTTGTTTTGATCTTCCCATTTGTCTTTAAAAGCATCCTCGAAGGCTTGGTTCTTTTTTATACCATTTCCTCACTTCTCCAGCAAGGGTTTGGGTAAATAGCCTAACCTTGACATCGTTGTGGTCTACCTCTTCCAGGTTGACCCAATCCAAAAACCACCCTAGATGTTCTTCAGTCAAATACCCTCTTTCTCCATAGAACTTCATGAGCCTGGTGGAGTATCCCATGGGGAGGTCATGTAGAACCACATGAAGGCATATATGAGCGAATCTGTTGGCCATCCTTGGGGGTATAACCAGGCTTGGTAAAGGGGTTGGGACTGGTGTGATAGGAATCAATAAGCTGTGAGGTACAGAAAGGTGGTGGGGAGTGGTGAAATTTGGAGATGAAGGTTGATTTTGTCCAAAAGTAGTGGGAGATGGAGATGTGAAGGGAAATTTCCTTGTGCCGTCAAGATTAGACAAGGATTGATTAGAGGCAAGCATGAGGCACTCGGGGTCTGGTAGGTACGGGAAAACTCTGCCTGGAGGCTCTGAGGTCTAAGGTGACTAGGAGATGCAGGGAAAGTCAAATGCAGAGGTGTCAGATGCTAGATTAGAGAGGCTAGATTCAGATTTAGTTCTGGGAAGGGGTATCCCACACTCCTCATTACAATGTTCAGATATATTGCCAACAGAAATAGCACTATTAGCTAGAAAAGACAAATTCCTGACTAACCTCTACACCCTATTGGCCCTTCAGATCAAACTCTTAGGATCAAAAACTTCTTGGAAGGACTCTACATCAGGATTTCTTCTCGTATGGGCTCTTCTGGTTTCCAGTATTTCCCAGTGGATCTGCTTTCACAGTTTTTGTGGAGTCACCAAAGCATGTGCAACCAATTGTGTGTCTAGGACCAATTGCTCAACTGGGTCGTATAACTGAAGCTATGCCATCTTTATCAAGGAGATAATAGAAATTAGGATCCCCAGCAACAACGCCAAGATGTTAGCACCCTGTAATTTTCTAGTGGTTGCTGCAAGAAATCATAGGGGTAACCATTTCAACCAATTTTTGACCGTATTCTATCCAGTATGGTTAGAGAGGGATCTCTCTTGTCATAGAGGAAAGAAACATATAAGCATAAAACTTTGGACAGCTCATAGAAAAATATCTTTCTGTAGGTAACAAGGTGTAAATAGATTTAAAAAATTGTAGAACAGACATACAGGAAAATCATTGGGAAATGGAGATGAATTACAAATCAATCAAGTGTATTATAGAAAATATGGGAAAGGGAATTTCCTTTATATTTTGAGGCAAAGTAAGCAGTACATACAGTCATATATCTTGAAAGGGTGGTGAAGGGAGAAGGAGAGAAAAAATCCCAACGAAGGAAGAGGCACCTATCTATGGATGAATCTCTTGCACTGCCTTTTGTAGAATGAATAGAAAAGGCTAGTATCTATAGTGGAGCATATGAGATGAATTCCAAAGCATTTACCAGAACACACTAATGAATGCAGCATCTGATATGAGGAGTGCTTATCTGAGAGAGAATTCCTTGTATACTAATCTAGAGCGCATTAGCAGAAATACACAAAAATGAAAGTGATTAACAGGAAACACAGACTGAATGCAACAAGTGTGATGAATCTAAGAAGCATAGGAGCATATTTCTCATTAATACTTCCAAGAGAGTTACAGATACAAAATGAGAGAAGAATGATTTCTGAATGAAAATTCCAACCCTTGCCTCATCAATTGGGGTCTTACTTATAATTTCATGGCTCCCAGGACCAACCCCAAAACAGAGCCCAATTCTGTTACAAAAACTGGGAATCAAAGTTCGAATAATCATTTCCAATCCCAACGATTTCTTGAGGTGGCATGCTTACCATGAATCTTTACCTGAAATTGGCCCTACAGTGCAGCAAACACGCCGACCCTAAAATGGAAATGAAAAAGGAGAGACGCACGCTCGCTTTCTATGATGTTGACATCCAACTCCTTCTAATGGTTTCAGTTTCTTTTTAAACACGACCCACTTCACTAAATATTTCCCATACTCCAACTGAATGTCGCATTCACGCAGATCCCTTTCCTTAAGCACCTTGCGTCATGCAACATTATTTCCGACCATAAATCTCATCTACGCAGGGATCTGTTGTTGTTTACTATGGATCCTTTACATGATTTCACACTCATCACCTAGCTTAACCTCCCTGTTCCTTTCTTCGACGAAGCTGCCCTACACCATTGATCTAGACCGTATCAAATCTCGTCCATTGAGAGATGCAGGAACCTAAAACGTGTCACGTCAACCTCCTTCATTAACCACTATGCACTTTCGTCAAGTGAAGCCCTTTGGTGCTATGGATTAAGTGCATCATTAGATACCAGTCGTCAATATGTGTGGGCCCTACTACCCCTTCGCAATGCCCCATCTAGTTAAACACCGTGCATGTTGCTGCTACAAGTTGTGTTCCCACCGTAGATCACAACCGTTGGAGGATTGTGGCCATCAACTTTTGAAGGAAGGAACGGATTTCACAATCCTTCACAATTAAAAGGGTCTTGTACCTTCCCATTCGAAAAAAATTTCCTCGTCATTGACCTGCCTTAGATGCGTGCTTGCATCGTTGATTTCCAGGGTCTACAATAGTCTAGTCGCATTTGTTTTTGGGATTTTTTCTCATATCTGGCATGCCCATTGGTTTTCCTTCCAACTTAGGATGAGGTCGATCCTATATGCTAGTCCCCTTAAAAATAATAGCATTGGTGCGAGCCAGGTGCTAATAGCAGCTCCGACTCGGGGATGTTATCCTCCCTGCGAGGTAGCAAAGAACCATGTAGGCCATGTATCTTATCCATTTAGACACCCTTCCTTACCTGCAACTCCCTGTAATTTACCTGAAAAACAAACTTTAATGATGATGTCTCTTAGAGATCTTACTTCCTTCACCTCGAGCTTTAAACCACATCAGAGAGCCATCCACACATGCAATATATTCTTAAAACGAAAGGAAATGGTATATACAATGACAATGGGACTAAGTTGTTCTACAAAAAGTAATGTTTGAGGAGCCCCATGTTAACCGGAGCTCCGGATTCCAATCCACCTTCCATTTATTCCAACACATAAGCATTATTTCCCCCGAAGGCAAAGATATTGTACAGGCCCTTCCATAGGTGATAAAATTTTCCATGTTTTCCTTTCTCTTTGCAAGGTGCAGTCCACTGTAACACCACATCACCTATGTGGAAATTGTCGGGCTTGGTTCTTCTATATAAAATTTCTTTCATCTTGTCCTAGAAAAGTTGGGTCCTGTCGAATATATGCTCCCTTTGTTGCTGTAGCTCAATTAATTGATACATCCTCCTTGTTGAGCCACAAAAAGACCACATTTTATTCACCTTTCACATACCATTTATCACCTTATTGCTATCTTATACTTCCATAAAACCATTAATATCCACCATTTTCTTGAATAAATATGGGTTACCTTGTTATTTTCCAACTCATTTATTTTTTAGCATTTTGAGTGAATTTGTGATTAATTATTGAGAACAATAACATATTTTCTTTGTACTTTAAAGTTGGATGAGTTTGGTGATGCTTACAGGTGAATTTGAAGACTTTAACAAGCTCAAAAGTGACCACCTAGTCTCAAATTCGAATTTCATCTTCAAGATGTGGTCTAATTTCAAGGAGAAGATCATGGAAATGTGGAAAGAATATCATCTAATATTTGTTGGAGGGTTTGAAGGGATGAGTTGTAGCTTTGTTGAGGATTTGAAGGGATGAGTTGTAGATTTATTGAGGATTTTGAGGGATAAGTTGAGAGAATAGTGGATTTGTAATTATGATTCGGTATCTTGAATTCACGTATAAATAGGAGGTCTCTCTCCTCATTTTAGTTAGAGATCTCTCTAGTGGTTTGTAATTAGAGAATAGTTCAGAGTTAGTCATAGAGTGGATTCTTGATTGTTATGTAATGGAGATGATGCTTAATGCACATCCTTTGATTCTCTTATGTTAATTTTAGTTTCTCTTTTATGAATTGTTAGTATAGAAGTTTAGCGATTTCTTTCTTATGAATTGATAGTATAGATTTATCGTGAGCTCATAAGATATTGTTAATTGCTTTATACCTATTTATTTCATGCAATCTTATGCTTTCTTAGATCAGATTTATTTCCTGCAATTTCCTGCTTTTCTAGATTAGGTTTATTTTAATGTCAGTTCCTGCTTTTGCAAGTTTAATTCAATTTCAGTTGTAGAATAAGTTAGTAATACTCTGGCCCTACATATATTTTGTATGTACCTCACAAGTTTACGCTCTCTCCAGGTTGACATTTAAATCACTGGATATATGTTATAAATCTATTTAATTATTTTCACCAACATTTTGGTGTCATTGCCGGGAGGTGCTAAAAGGGATCAGAATTTAGATAGATAGATAGATTACTTTTTTTACATTACACAATAAGGGGGATGGGAAAATGGTAAGATGCAAGGATGACTTCACTACAAAATTTCCAGAATTTCTATGGTGTAACAACTAGACGCATCCACTATAGTGGGGTGCCCCAAAGCCTTGGTGTTCCTTTGTTTTCACAAGTGTGTTTATTTTTCTACAAAGTTTTCTTTTATAGATTTGTAGTGTAAAGTTTGGATTGCTTTCAGTTTTGGGCTAGCCTTTATTTCATACTAACTTTCTTTTAACTTTGCATCTATTCATTTTTGTTTTGTACAGATTTTTGTGCACTTGTTTTGTACTAACCCATCTCATTCTGTTTTTTGTATTTGTCATGTACTCATTTTTCATTTTTTGTTTTTTAAACATTTGATTTGATTTGAGTAAAATGTTGAGCATAATTCTAGAGCAGCTCACTCAGATCCTCACAAAAGCCAGGATCTCCTCTTCTAAAGAAGAGGAGATCTTGATAGTAGTAAAAGATGCAAGTACTCATGCTGATACAAACAAGGAGGAATCACCATTTTGAAGAATCACGCATATTAGATGAGGAACACCTATTCAAACTAGAGATTGAAGAGGATGAAGAAGGGATCTCGGGTGATCATCATGCAAATGAAAGCTGCATCAAACAATGTTTCCAAGTAAGTATTAGGTTAGATTAGTTTTGTTTCTATTTTTTCTTTTATTTACATTTACAATCCTTAGTTTCACATACTTTCGAATCTATTAGATTTCATTTTGTAAAATTTTATGTAAACATTCTTTTACTTCTTTTCCATGTATGGTTCCACTGGAAATTTCACTACACGTAAATGATTGTAAAATCTAATTAAAGTAAAGAAGGTACGTTTTAGTTTTTGTTTGTAATTATCATATAGAATGCTTTACTTTAATTTGATCTAATGTTTCTATTTGTTAAAAATATTATTTCTAATAGTCCTAATTATTAGTGTTTTTTATTTTGTTAGGAATTAAAAATTAGTTTTAATATTTTAAATCTAAAAATTTATGACAATTTTCATCTCTTTCCATTTTCATTTTTCATTTAATAAATTTCTAGTCATGTTAGGAATATAAATTTCTAGTTTGCATCTTCTAAATCTAGGAAAACCTTGAAATAAATTTTAAAAAAGTATCTATTAAAAATTTAAATATATAATATTTCTTAATTAATTCTCTAATATTAGTTTTTTTTACTTTAAAAAAAATAATTTTACAAAAACCTAGTAGTATTAAACATATATACATAAAAACTTAAATAAAGCAATGTTTCTTTGTTAGTCTTTTAGTTTTAATTTTAATAACTTAGTAATATATATAATTAAATTAACCAAACCTGAAATTTTAAACGTTAGACATTAATATGCATAAAATGAAACTTTTTATAATATATATATATATATATATATATATTAAAACAATACCATTTTTAAAACATTAATATTAATATTAAAAAAAATACGTTAAAAAAATAATAAAATAAATAAAATAGACTCATCAACCCTCCATACGAAACCTCCAAACGTAGAGCCTTTCATCCTGTAAATTAAACCTGCAAATAGCCTTTCATGCAACCTGCAAACATAAAAAAAAAACATTTAAAAACTAGATAAATAATTGTTTACCAGACTCAAATGTGATCGCAACAATTTCTAGCCTTCATCTTTGAGTCTCGTAATATCATTAAATGAATATTCTGGTAATTTCACATCTAGGTGTATTTCCAAATCTTCACTCCTACCAAGATTTCAACCACTATGACCAGTTCAAATGCTTCTCGAGATGGGTAGTAAATTCAGGTTCTGCACCATTTTAAAGAAACTGTTAATTTGATGCGATATCCCCATCAGTACGGGATCTTCTGAAGTCACATCAATCCACATAACACGTAGATGGATCCCTAGTGGTGGTTTCAAATCATAATCCTATGAGATCATGGTTGTTTCAAATCATAATCATGGCACATATTGATCCTACTAGATCCTCTCTTTGCAACCAAATTCCATTTGTTTTGGCATTTCGCTGCTTGACTGAAATATGTCTATCAACGAGGGATTCTATCTGGATTATTCTCAGGTAAGGTCCCTTTCCAATTTGTTATCCCTAGATAATGGAAACAACCAAAATGCCCTCGTTCATAGCATCACACTTGCCTAGTTTACTGGAGCTATTAACAAACTCCGGCAGAATATCTATCTTGTGAATTAATGTTCTTGTTCTGCATATAGGATTCATCCACTTGTATGCGATTGAATTCCCTTATATTTTCAGCTTGGATATTCTTGGATTAACGGTTCAGACACATGGCTAAACAGTAGATCGTCCTCTTTATTTCTCATCCACGGATGTAGTATGTTCACTGTAATCAATACTGTGTACAAGGTTGGCTTGCAGATTACCACTATTTACATCATCAGTATTGTCAAGCAACAACATTGTGTCTTCTTTTAATAAGTGATTCAATGAACAAGTATCATAAATCCTATGGTTAACCCAGTTTATCTCGATTCATAATAAGTTTATCACGTTGAGACAGATGCAGTTTGATTCAACAGTCCCAAGAGCAATTGAATTTCCTTTTTAATGATATGCCTCGACCTAAATCGCCTTTAGAGCTCTCAAATATCCTTTTATGCGCTTTTAATCATTACACCATGAACTCAACCGTCATGGATAGGATCAATTGATGCTTGATCAAAACAGGAAGGGGCTTCTCTCTAGCTACCTTATCCAGAGAACGCTAAGCATAGAGTTATCCATTTGAATGCATAAGGTATATTTTGATTCCTCTATTGCACATAACTCTTGACACTTCCCCATGACTTGGATCCACTACATGCAGGTAAGATTGTTTTTTTTTAATTAGACAATTATATATTTACCTGGGACTGGAACTGAGCGAGGCATTGGTGAAACTACTGTTGCGACTATGTCTGTGTTGAATTCATTGAACTTTTCCATCTCTCACAAAATTGATAAGAAAACTGCAAATCACCTCAGAGACAGCGTATTCATGGTATATTGAGCTCTGTAAAATGATGGAATAGCCTACCTATTAGAAAAAAATAGATTCTGCAGATACAATTCTCATGTGTTTTTGAGGTAAAAACAAACCCATTCTAAACTCAGAAATTTTCTTTCCCCAGTTTTGCATGCTATTTTTTTTCCTTTGAGTGAGCGCATCTCTCTCTCTAGACTTGGTACGAGATGGTCATGAACTCCCTCCAATAGTGTTGCAACGATATGTGTTTTTTGTTGAGAATTGGTGTGATAATCTAGAGCTCCCGACTTGAATATTGGAGCATTTTTATGAAAGTTGTGACCTCTTTGCATGAGGATTGCGAGCTATGGTCTTGGTATGTGGAGTGCATGATCCTATTTTGTTGTATGATTAATGAACTCTACATTGAACAATGGCAGTAATTGTTGGCGGTGCGCACTCTCTTTGCAATCTGTGTGTGTCCCTCCTCCATCCCCTGGCTCATGGCTAAGTGCAGATAATGTGATGTGTTCAGAATCTCAATAGCTTGAGCGAGGGCGGGTTCGCTAGACTATCCCTTATTTTCTTTTTGAATTTCTATTCACGGGACCAAATCACAGTCAACTATGAGGAATTCGTGAGGATGATAAACCAAAGTTATGATGGACAATGGATTTGTCTTGGATTTTTAGCTTCGCTCTCTGATGTGCATGTGACAAATGGTTATTAACCTTTCATATTGTTTTATAAACAAGGTCACAACTCGTATATATTTTAGGACAAAAAAAATTGTAATAAAAATGTTTGACTAAGTAAATTATGAAGTCTCCAGTCTTCACTTATCATAATGTCTAATTAAAAATGTGTCAAAGCTCCACTAGATGATAAGAACCAGTTCTTAAAGAAACCCTAAATTTAAAACCTATGATTCATAAAAATAATTATAAAAGTACAATCATTCAATACTAAATATCAATCAATAACTAATACATTTGCTTTAAAGTTCCATATTTACAAAGGTGCAAATGCTGGAAGCATAGAAAATTTGTGAAGTAAGTAAAGTTGATTGCGGAAGTGTTTTGTTTGTTATTAGCATTATTTTTAGTTAATATATATGTATATACGATTTTTTTTATAACATTATTGTTATTTATAATATAAATAAAATAAAATCAATAAATAAATAAATTAAATTAAAAAAAATGAGAAAAATTATATATATATATAGGTAAAACCAAAATAAAAATTTAAAGAAAAAAATTATACATGCATTTGCATTTTAATTAGTTAGTATGTGTATAGAATTTTAAATAAAAAATTGAAAAAAACAGATTTTTAATAAAAATCTTTGTTAATATAACCTAAACAAAAACCATCAAAGCACTTTCACATAATAAAATGTAATTTAGTCTATATATATACATAAAATTGTTTTTATAAATCAATAAAATATAAAAATAATTTAAATAACAAGGTGTTATAATAATAATAAAATAACACAAAAATTGAAAAAAATATAAATAAATAATAAAGTAATATGGTTTAGTGTTGTTTTGAAGTTTTTTTTGCACAATAAGGTTAGTTAAGAATTTCTTTTTGCCTTTTTTTTCCTAATTACAAAATAATTAAAACATTAAACATTAACACTTATTAGGATAGTAATATATTTTCCAAATGTTATAAATTAGTATATATATATAAACAAATAAAAATATATATAATAAATCATTTTTTTTTGTCTGTTTCTGTTTTCGCAAGAATTTTCGGTATATATATATATATATATATATATCTCTTAAAACGATAAATTTTTTAGATAAAACATTAAAAAAATTATAAACATAAAAATTATAACAATATAAAAATATTATAAAGATAGTAAACATAAAATAAATTACTATGCATCTTTAAAATCGAAGGCAGCTGTTGTCGCATCCAAGCCTTCTTCTTAATTTTTATTTTTGCACAGTGGGACCTGGCACATTTTCTATTTGGGGGAAGGTAGGTGTTTGTTTCAAGCTACCAAATTTATCATAAAAAATCGTTTATTTCGCATAGTCCTCTCTATTTCATATTATTAAGATAGTTTTCTTTTAGAGGGGTCGACCACTGAAAGGGTCGACCCTCTCTCTCTATTGTGCAATCATTACATAAAGACGCATATTCAATTTAAAAATATATATATACAAAATCAACTTCAGAAATAATAATAAAGGGTTATGATTACATTACAAAAATAAAAAACAATAAAATTAAAAACTAAAAACATATAAATAAATAAAAATCATTAGGTAATAAAATTATAAATTATAAATGAACTTGGAATCTTCTTAAATTTTATGTCTGCTGCGCTAACTTGTTTTCGCAAGTCACTCAGAAATAGGTTTTGACAAGAAGGGTTGCCACTTTCAGGTATAAGCGCATTTTATTTACTCTCTTTAACTTTTGTTAAGCACATATTTTCCTATATTTTAAATGCTCTCACAAGTTTGTTGCGGGAAAATGCTAACCTTTCTCATGTTCAAAAGACAAACGAATGGCATGCAGAAATAATTTCCAGAATCGTAGAAAAATTTCAGAAAAAATGTTCCATTAAAAGATTGAAGAAGTTGAGTTTCCCTTGTATATGTAATGATATTTTGCTGCTACAAAGAAGCCTTCAAGAAACCAATTACACCATGTCATGATTACTTACCCTTTTTCCTTCCAAGATTATTTGACATCCATGTTAAAGTCTACATTTTATGCCTTATACATCATAACTTCCTGCATGTCTACCTTTCTGAGTCGTGCACATTCTTCTCATTTTTCAGTTTATCTTTTTCCTTCTGAATAAAAACATTCAGCTTCCTTTCCATGACTACATTGCTTTGTTATCCCTGCCATAAAAACTGTTTGACTATGAGATATTTCATCTATAGTCCTACAACTCATTATGTACAACTTGTGTTGACTTATGTGGGATTCCTTAAGGCCCACCTTTCAACAAGTCTTGCCCCATCGACCTTAGCACATTATTTGGGATAGAGACTAGAGTTCATTTTTAGTACCTCGAGGCTTTCATGCCTTAATGGCAAGTTCTCTTGCTGATAATCATGGGAATATATCAATTTCCCTTGATCATTAGATCTTGCAAGTGGCTCAACATCAGCTCATTTATTTGCACTTCGTACGATGTACTTAGGTACCTTGGCACTCATTGACATCAATGGTGAGATTGCCTCACATTGGCTAACGACATTCATCAATGGTCGGCAATCCAATGATTTATTTCCATGTTCGACATCGACACATTTATTCGCATGGTAAGAATTGTACTATTAGGTTTTGTAACAAGTGAAGACTATATACTTTGCATGACTCCATCAACAGTTTTACAGCAGCATACTTCAGACATATGAGAGTACCATAGTTCTACTTTCATCTCTCATCTTTTACTTCATCTAACGAAGCAGGAGTTTAGTTCCTTCACTTCACATTCTATGATCCAGCAGTAGCAGCAACAACCACATTCCTATTGCATAAGTTCATCAACTTTTTGGGTAAGTGGAGGTATGTTGTTTTCTAATATTTAATCATGTAATTCCTTAAATTCTAGAAAATGAATGAATTTGGAAAATTCCCTCACTACATTCCCTTTCTCCTTTTCATAAACCTAATACATCTTAAGTTGGGGGGGACTATTCATTACCATTTTACGTATTCATTATCTCATTCACCCTTAACCAACATGTCTTTCCCAAACTATGCTTTGTTACACATTGCTATATATCTTGGCATGATTCATAATATGAAGAAAATGATTTCTAATATACATTGATGGTTCATCATTTCCAATGCATGTATACTTTTAAAAACCTTATGTATTGTAGCAAAAATACAAATAAAATAAATGAATGTTGCTACCACAAGAACAAACATTTGTTATGGTTTTCACACAAGAACCAGCCACAAATATATAAAAAAGAGAAAAAGAAAAAGAAAATCACTGCCACTCATCCTGAAATGATTTACTATTACATACCATCATCATGAAAAGCCCATATACAAAGCCAAAAGTTTTAAAGACAATCAATGTATAGTTGCTTGAGGACATACAACCAGTCAAGTTCGGGGGAATGTTGAGCCGCAAAAAGACCACATTTTATTCAGCTTTCACATACCATTTATCACCTTATTCATATCTTATCCTTCCATAAAACCATTAATATCCACCATTTTCATGAATAAATATGGGTTACCTTGTTATTTTCCAACTCATTTTTTGAGTATTTTGAGTGAATTTGTGGTTAATTATTGAGAAAAATAACATATTTGCATTATACTTTAAAGTTGGATGAGTTTGGTGATGCTTACAGGTGAATTTGAAGACTTTCACAAGCTCAAAAGAGACAACCTAGCCTCAAATTCGAATTTCATCTTCAAGATGTGGGCTAATTTCAAGGAGAAGATCATGGAAACATGGAGAGAATATCTCATACAATATTTGTTGGAGGATTTGAAGGGATGAGTTGTAGATTTGTTGAGGATTTTGAGGGATAAGTTGAGCTAATAGTGGATCTATAATTATGATTAGTTATCTTGAATTCATGTATAAATAGGAGGGCTCTCTCCTCATTTTGGTTAGAGATCTCTCTAGTGGTTTGGAAGTAGAGAATAGTCCAGAGTTAGTCATAGAGTGGATTCTTGATTGTTATGTAATGGAGATGATGCTTAATGCACATCCTTTGATTCTCTTATGTTAATTTCAATTTCTCTCTTATGAATTGTTAGTATAGAAGTTTAGCGATTTCTTTCTTATGAATTCATAGTATATATTTATCGTGAGCTCACAAGATATTGTTAATTGCTTTATACCAGTTTATTTTGATGCAATATTATGCTTTCTTAGATCAGATTTATTTCCTACAATTTCATGCTTTTCTAGATTAGTTTTATTTTCGTGTCATTTCCTTCTTTTGCAAGTTTAATTCAATTTCAGTTGTAGAATAAGTTCTTAATACTCTACCCCTGCATATATTTTGTATGTACCTCACAAGTTTATGCTCTCTCTGGGTTGACAATTAAATCGTTGGATATATGTTATAAATCTGCTTAATTATTTTCACCAACACTCCTTTGGGTGGGGTGAGTTTCAGCGTCCTCTACTTTCAACAATATCATCACTGGTAAGCTCAGGGAGTTAGGAAAAATTACCTCCAATCCATAGACTAGATTGAATGGTTAGGTGCCCATAAATTTATTTATGCTAATTCTGTCAGCCCACAAGGTGTGGATTAGTTTGGTGTGCCAAGCCTTCTTATTTTCCTATAGCTACTTCTTTATGATCCTCATGAGGCTCTTGTTTGAGGATTCTGCCAACCCATTCCCTTGGGGGTAGTAAGCTATGGAATGCCCCAGCTGTATTTGGTATTTGAAATAGAAAGTGATTATTTTCTTTGACTTAAAGGTCAGGGTAGTAATTATTTTCCCAGGAACACCAAACTTGGAAAGGATATGCTCCTCCAAAAATTTCATGATTATTGTTTCAGTGGCTTGCCTTGTGGGGATGGCCTCGATCCATTTTGTGAAGTAATCAGTGGCGGTCAGGATCCATTTGTGCTACCTTGAAGAATGAGGATTGATTTCTTAGATAAAATATAGTCCCCATTGCTGGAAAGGGGCTTCAACCTGGATGGGTTTTAAAGGAAATGGAATGAACTTTCTCTTGCCTTCAAAAATCTACCATTTATGGTAGGCCACTACTTTCTTATGGGTGTCATAGAATATCACGGGCCAATAGAATCCATCCCTCATAATTTGTTTTACCATGGTTTTATAGTAGTGATTCCGTCCACATTTCCATGCATGGAACTCGTCAATGAGTTTCTTAGCCTCGTGCCCATCCACACAATTCAGCAAAATTACCCCAGGGTTTTTCCAATTAAGTTTCTCGTTTAGGATGCAGAACCTTGTCACTTTATGTTAGAGGAATATGGCTCTAGTTTTATTCATTCCTTGCGGAGCCTACAAATGTTGTAGGATAAAAATGACATCAGCGTACCATGGTGATGACAGAAATTACTCATCTATCGGGGGGCCCGACTGTCTCTCAGGCTCTTGCTCTTCGGTTGACAGCTCAATGATCATATGTATGCTAAGAACATTGCAGTTGGACTAGGCCATAAGTTTAGATAACCCATGGAATTTTACCAACTTTGTGGGTTTGATTTCCAAGTCGTACTCAAGAAAAATTTCAATCCATTTTCCCCTCTATCCCTCCTGATCTAGTTGATTCAGGATGTCTTTAACGGCACTAGTGGGAATGTGGGATATAAAATAGGAATGTAGGATGTACATTCTAAAGTCCTTTAGAGCCTACACTAGAGCATATTATTTCTTGTCCAAGATTTTATACTTCAAGGGGGAATTACTCAAAGTCTTGTTGTAGAAGGCGACGGGCTGCTCATATCCGTTGTGGTTATTTTGCAACAACACTCTTGCCACTATGTGCTCGGAGGTAAATGAGAGGATGAGGAATTCTTTGGAGAAATTTGGGCTTGCGAGGATAGGTGCCTCAACTATGGCCCTCTTTATGCCCTTGAAGGATTGTCTTGCTTTGGGAGTCCACTTAATCTCTTGGTATTTTCCTAGCATGTTAGTTATATATTCTACTATTTCAGCAAATGTAGCAATAAATATTCTGTGGAAATTTATCTCTCCAAGGAACGATTGAACCTCTTCCTTGTTTTGAGGGAGCTCGATTTTTCTAATAGCCCTAACCCTTTTGGGATCTATCTTGATGCCTTCCTGAGAGATTATATGCCCAATAAACTTTCCTTCCTTCATAGTAAAGAATGAATTTTTAGGATTCAGGGAGATGCCAATTTTTTTGCACTTTTTGAATGGTCTCAACAGGTGGGCGACATGTTCTTAATTAGACTTGGAGAAAACACTGATGTCATCTAGATAGATAACCAGAATTTTATCCTTTTCATCGGGGAATGCTATGGGCATGGCCCGCTTGAACATTGTGCCTGTGTTCATCAACCCAAATGACATTTTAGCGTACATGAAGGTGCCTCAAGGAGTTGTTAAATCCATCTTCACTTGGTCATTTGGTTGAACCACAATCTCATTATCGCCCGAGAAACCATCGAATGTGGAGATCCTATGAGAACCCACTACCCTCTGCCATATATGGTCCATTTTGGGAAGAGGGTAATGATCTTTCAAGGAAAATCTATTCAAGTTTCTAAATTCAATATACATTCTTATTGCCCTGTTCTTCTTTCTAACAGGAACCAGATTCTCCTCCCAACGTGATAATAGGAGGGATACAATGATTTTTGTTTCGAACAACTTCTTAATATCCTTTTCCACCAGAGGTAACAGCTTGGGATTCATCCTTCTAAGCTTTTGTTTGAGAGACATCTCATCCTTCTTTATTGGTATGGTATGATATATGATGCTGGTGTCGTAAGCCTTGAGGTCCTTGTAACTCCAGGAAAACACATCCGAATATTCTTATATCAGTGAGATATACCTCTGTTTGGATTTAGGAGAGAGGTTCCTTTCTATTTTGATGATATTAGGCTGCTCTTCTATCCCAATATTCACCTCCTTCACATATTCACAGTTTGGGATAAATTGAGGCTCCCTCGCTACATCATCCGGATCAAAGAGCTTCTCTAGAGGGACTAGACCTCTGGGGATGAAATTTCTCTTTAGCTGCAGAATTTCTTTGCTGCATAGGTTATTCTCATACCCTTGTTGAGCCTTGGACTACTGCAATTCAGACTCTCAACCCCTTTCCTCATTGTCTTCTTTGGTGTCATTAACAACAATAGACTCCTCTTCCCAAATTCCTTCCTTTAGATCCGCCGTTTGGTTTTGTGAAGGCTCTTGAGTGGGGGAAACTTCCTCCTAAAATTCATTTTCTTCATCGACAGCTGCTCCCTCAAACTCCCTAACGAGGGTGAGGAACTAGTGGATTTGTTTATCATCTTCGAACACTTGCCAACTCTTCACATTATCCAAGATGGAAGGTCTGTGCCTCACTTCAATTTCATACTTCCCTATAGGATGTGCGTGGACATTGAAAGTTGATCCTGAGGTAGCCAAGGAATCATTCACACAGTTCTGTACTCTAGGAATCAGTTTGAATATGCATTTCTCGAAGGCTTCTATGAGGTCCTAGGCGACGTTTTGGTAGCTCCTCATCTGAGGATTCCTAGCCTGATACTCACTGATCATTTGATTTATCATCAACTCAGAATCTCCACGTAACCACTCTCCTAACCTAGATCTTCTTCAAAGCTAGGATTTCCAATATCATCACTTCATATTCTGCTTCATTATTTGTACAGTCAAAAGAAAGCTTTTAAGAATACCTCAAAGCACGGATTCCAAGGGACTTCATCCATATCCCTGCCCCTGCTCCTTCTCTGCAAGATAACCCATTAAAATCCACATCCCATATCCCTCCTAAGTCTTCTTCAGTAGGTACGAAGGTATCATTCTGGAAATGGGAACCGTATTCATCTCCATTCGTAAAGAAAATAGCATAACCCATCTTTGTGTCCAACAAGTATATGGGGTGGTTTTGCGGCCTTTCAAAACTGGTTACCATATAGGCCAATTTTTCCTCTCTAAAAAGTCTTCTCTATATCCCAAAAATGGGAATAGTGGCATATGACATGTCCATCTTGAGGGTCCCTTTGAGCTTGGCCACCCAAGATCTAGATAACAACATCCTAAAATTTAGGGGAATGTCAGCCACCACCACATCCATGACCAGGGTTTTAGTAGGGATTTGAGCGAGAGAGATGACCAAGTATTTGATGAGGCCCAAGAATTTGAAATTATTAGAATCAAAAGAGAAAACGTCCTTGTAGGGTCTAGTCACATCCAATCCTAGTAGATCCATGATCCTTCTAGGCATCAGGTTGTGGGAGGATCTTGAATCAAGCATGGCATTATGTATTTTCAGGATAACATATAAGGAGGGTAATTCTTCATCGAAGGGTTCATCTACATCAGGGATGGATAGGATGGTGGTCCTATCATCTTGCAAATTCAGGCTATCCAATATGGCAGACATTTCCCCCAGAGGTTGCAAAATAGTGGCAATTTTGGAATGATATTCTAAATTCTTCAATAGTTGAGTTAAGGAGACAAAGATTTTAATCTTTGAAATTTGAGCCTCCAGGTTGAAAGAAGCCCTTCCCTAGTCATAGCTCTGTGGGTTTTCTTCCCTTTGTTCCTTCCCTTTGGGATCCAGAACATTCTTGAGTTTATCTCTAGGAGGAGGGTCAATTTCAGGCTTGCTAGCTGAGGCTTTGTTCCCTGCATCACTATTTTTCATGAATGGGACATCTATGTTCCTTAGGATGATTTGTCTCTACGAGTATAGGGCAGCGAGATGGTACCCTCTTCTAAATTCATCTATCTCACCTAGGAGCATCTCTCCTCTTTCCAGGTAAGCATTTTCATGTTCTTCCTTGGTGAGGAAGATGATAGGGGGATCAATATCTAGCTGATGAATTTCATCCTCAATTTGATTCTCCCCATCGTGGTCCAAAAACTTCTCTTGGAATGGAGGTCTAATAGGTGGGTCTAGAGGATTCCTCTACCTATTTTGGAAAATATGAGGCCTTCTTGCATTTAGGATCCTATTTTGTTGTTCTTGGTTTTCCATGGGAGGGGGTATGCTATCTATTGAGAGCCTCTCCATCATTCTTTCCATGGTTCTCAGCATTGTGTCAATTCTAGCCTCTTGCAAGCTCAAGGTGGAGATTTTCTCCAGCTCCTTTTCAACCTTTCATTCCCCTTCCTTTCTTCTCCATTCCCCTTCATCCCTTTTCTTCTTTCCTGCAGTGACTAGGTTCACCTCTACTTATATGGAATATTTCATCATAGCCACCAAGGAGGTTGAGATTCTTTTACTTACCCATAAGGAGAATTCACCATCAAAATATTTCACGTACTGGAGCTGGGCAGAACCGATGGGAGGTTTAAATTGAGAAGGCATGGAATTGTACACGTTCATGAATATTTGTGAGAATTCTCAGATGGAATCGCTCTCCTTCCTCCTCATGGAATGATACTGAGAGAGATACTACTTGGGGTTCTTTTGATCTACCCATTTGTATTTAAAATCATCCATGAAGGATTGATAGCTTATAATAGAGTCATATGTGACATTTTTATACCATTTCCACGCTTCTCCAACAAGGTTCTAGGAAAATAGACTGACCTTGACATTTTCGTGGTATATCTCTTCCAGGTCGACCCAGTTTAAAAACCACCCTATATGTTCTTCAACTGAATAGCCTCTTTATCCATATAGCCTCCTAATCCTAGTGGAGTATCCCAAGGGGAGGTCATGTAGAACCACATGAAGGTGTATAGGAGCAAATCTATTCGCCATCCTTGGGGGTATAACCAGGTTTACTAAAGGGGTTGGGACTGGTGTGATAGGAATCAATAGGATGTGAGGTATATAAAGGTGGTGGGGAGTGGAAAAATTTGGAGATGAAGGATGATTTTGTCCGAAAGTAGTGGGAGACGAAGGTGTGAAGGTAAATTTCCTTGTGCCATCGAGATTCAACAAGGATTGATTAGCAACAAGCATGAGGCACTCGGGGTCTAGTAGGTATGAGAAACCTCTATCTAGAGGCTCTGATCTTTGAGGTGACCAGGCGATGCGATGAAATTCAAATGCGAAGGTGTGGGATGCTAGGTCAAATAGGATAGATTTAGATTTAGTTTTAGGAAGGGTTATCCCACACTCCTCTTAAAAACATTCAGAAATATCGCCAATAGAAATAGCACTATCAGCTGAAAAAGAAAAATTGTTGACTAACCTCTGCAGCCTATTGGCCCTTCGTATGAAAATATCAGGATCAAAAACTTCTTGGAAGGACTCTACATCAGGATTTCTTCTCGTATGGGTTATTTTGGTTGCCAGTATTTTCCAATGGAGTCACTTTCATGGTTGTCGTGGAGTCTCCAAAGCATGTGAAACCAATTGTGTGTCTAGGACTGGCTACTCAACTGGGTCATAGAACTAAAGCTATGTCATATTTATTAAGGAGATAATAGTAATTAGTCTCCCCAACAATGACACCAAGATGTTAGCACCCTGTAATTTTATAGTGGTTGCTGCAAGAAGTCACAGGGGTAACCATTTCCACCAACTTTAGACCGTATTCTAGCCAATACGGTCAGATAGCGATATCTCTTGTCACAGAGGAAAGAAACACATAATCATAAAACTTTGGACAACTCACAGAAGTCTATATTTATGTAGGTAACAAGGTGTAAATAGATTTAAAAAATGGTAGAACAAACATACAGCAAAAATATTGGGAAATGGAGTCGAATCCCGAATCAATCAAGGGTATTATAGCAAAAAAGAGAAAAGGAATTTACTTTATATTATGAGGAAAAGTAAGCAGCACAAACAATCAAATATCTTGAAAGTATGGTGAAGGGAGAAGGAGAGAAAAAATCCCGGCGAAGCAAGAGGCACCTATCTGTGGATAAATCTCTTGCATCTACTTTAGTATATTGAACAAAAAAGGCTAGTATCTATAGTGGAGCATAGGATATGAATTCCAAAGCATTTACTAGAACACACTAAAAGATGCAGCATCGGATACAAGGAGCGCTTAGGTGAGAGCAAATTCCTTGTATACTAATCTAGAGCGCATTAGCAGAAATACACAAAAATGAAAGTGATTAACAGGAAACACAGATTGACTGCAACCACCGTGATGAATCTGAGAAACGTAGCAGCATATTTTTCATTAATACTTCCAAGAGAGTTGTAGAGACAAAATGAGAGCAGAATGATTTCTGAATGAAAATTCCAACCCTTGCCTCATCAATTGAGGTCTTACTTATAATGTCGTGGCTCCCGGGACCAACCCCAAAATAGAGTCCAATTTTGTTACAAAAACTAGGAATCAAATCCTTGATAATCATTTCCAATCCTAACGATTTCTTGATGTGGAATGCTTGCCATGATTCTTTTCCTGAAATTGGCGTTACAGTGCAACAACCACATCGACCCTAAAACAACAATGCAAAAGGAGAGACGCATGCTCACTTTCTATGATGGTGATTCCCAACTCCTTCTAACAGTTTCAGTTTCTTTTTAAGCACAACCCACTTCACTGAATCTTTCCCATACTCCAACTGAGCATCGCATTCATGCAGATCCCTTTCCTTCGAGTACCTTGCGTCATGTGCCATTTTTTTTTACCGTAGATCTTGTCTGCAAAAAGATTTGTCATTTCTTACTGTGGCCCCTTTATGTGATTTCACACTCATCACCTAAGTTAACCTCCCTGCACCTTTCGTCGATGAAGCCTCCCTATGGCATTGATCTAAACCATATCAAATCTCGGGCGTTGAGAGATACGGGACCCTGAAACGTGTCACGTCAACCTCCTTTGTTAACCATCATGCACTTTAAATAAGAGAAGCCCTTTGGCACCATGGATTAATTCCATAATCAGATATCAGCTATTCATATGCATGGGCCCTACTACCCCTTCGCAATTCCCCATCTAGTTAAACACCGCCCATGTTGCTGCTGCAAATTGTGCTCCCACTATAGATCACGACCGTTTGAGGATAGTGGCCATTGAATTTTGAAGGAAGGAACACATTTTGCAATCCTTCATAGTTAAAAGGGCCGTGCACCTTCCCTTTTGATGAAAATTGCCTTGTCATCGACCTGCCTTAGCGGCACACTTACGTCATTGATTTTTAGGGTCTACGACAGTCTATTCATGTTTTTTTTGGGCTTTGTTCTCGAATTTGGCCTACCCACTGGTTGTTCTTCCAACTCGAGATGAGGCCAATCTCATATGCTAGTCCCCTTCAAAATATCAACACTGGTGCAAGCCAGGTGCTAACAGATGGCAAGTGGAAAAATAAAGCAAAAAGTAGAAACAGACAAAAGGAAACCTAGAGAAGAAAATGTTCCTTCTGCTTTTGTTGTTATTTATTCTAATGATGTTGAAAAAAATGGAGAAATTTATGGATAAGGTGACTATGGATAATAGACCATTGAACAGAGAACAAAATGAACCTCAAATTAGAACCCCAAACTTCAGAAGGCCCAAACATCGCCCACCTCCACAAATTAGACATAGATATATGAGGAATCCTAGAAATCCAGATGATTAGCAAATAAGGCCACCTTTTATTGAGAATTATGTTGCAGATGAATATGAGGCTGAATCTATTGAGGATCATATTCACAATTTTGGTGAATTGGATTATATAATATACCTCACTGAGGAAGAGCATAGTATGTTTGCTCAGGAGGATGCCAATGATGATTTTCAAGAAGAATCAGAGAAGTACCAAAGAGGATATTTGCATGCCATATATGATGTCCAGAGAAAGATCAAATTGAGGAATAGAGATGTTACTATAAATAAATGTAGGTTCAATCAAAATCAATCTTCTAGTAGTCAACAAAATACATAAAAGAGAAGTGAAAAACAAAAAGAACCCATTGTATATAAAGAATCAGAAAATAAAATAGGAAAAACAAAATAAGTTAAACAACCAACATTGGTGGATGTAGAGAAAGTTGTTTCCACTTTTAACTTGCAGACAGAGCTCTCAAAATTGAAAATTTATATTCCTTTCAATGAATTTTTAAGAAACAGGGAATAAAGAGACAAAATAATAGACATGGTCAGGAGTCAAGGATAATTTCAACCAGATATCCTAGAGGTGGAAGATGATTCCTCTACCATTTTCTTTGGGTAAAAAATTGGAAATGTGGATAATGATGAAGCTCCTCCTTTTTACCTAGGTCCTAAGTTTAAATGTGCACAATTCTATGATATATTCTGGTGCATCTCATAATTTAATTCCCAAGAGAGTGGAAGAAATTTGGGGACTAGAAGTTACTAGACCATACAAATATTTGTATTCTTTTGATTCTAGGAAGGTGAAGTGTCTTGGATTGATTAAGGATAGGGTGGTAACTTTGAAAAAAACTCCATCTAAGATTGTGGTAATGGACGTGGTCGTAGCAAGCATTCCTCCTAAATTTGGGGTATTGTTGTCAAGGTATTTGTCATGTCCCAAATTTGGCATTGGGTCACAATGGCCAAATCACATTTTCTATATTCATGAAAGTTGTCAAATGGATGCTAAAAGTCAAATAATTTCCAAGGAGGAAAATCACTAGTTTCCTAGGTTGGGGGTGGAAGCTTTGAGATTTGGAATAAGGGGGATAATAATGTTAAATTTTCATATGCTTAGCTAAGACATCAGTATTTCATTTCATATTCATAACAAAAGCATATAAACAGGATCACTGAAAGATAGACAAGCACAACCATACAAAAGGAACACAAGGATTTATCCTGGGAAAACCCTAAAGGGAAAAACCCAGCAAAAGCTTCCTCAATATAGATGCCCCAAAAAGATAAATGATAAAATATAAAGCCAACAAGGAGATCAAATCCTGATCCTCCTCCTTCTCCAGCTACTTCTCTTCTCCACTAATGCGCTACACAAGTGAGAGTGTGTGTCACAAATGAGGAGCACTACACCTCTATTTATATTCATCCGTTCACTTAAGTTAACTCATCTGTCCTGTAGGCTCGATTTAATCATGTAGGCTTGAGTTACACATGTAGGCTCAAGTAACCAAACTAGGGTGCTAATGACCCACCTTTACAATTAGAGGAGACTGCCTCATGACTCTTATTAGTTCTTCCGATTAGAAGCATTGGGGTACAAGATAATATGAGTGGTTCTCCTGGTAGGACCATCGGGGACCACAAAATATACATATAAAATATTCTTCGAAGTTACAATATTTCAACACTCCCCCTTAACGAGAAGGGTATTCTACAACAACATCAACAACAACAATAGTAGGAGATGACATCATCAACATCATCAGGGTAACACATCTATAAATCATTGGAATCTTTTCAACATCATATAGTCTTCGTCTTCAATATTTGACGACAACAACTCTTTAATCAACATCAGCATCTTTTTACCTTTTGATCAGCAACATCTTCAACACTTTGATCTTTCGATCAGCAACATCTTCATCACTTAGAACTTTCGATTAGCAGCAACAGCTTCAACACTTTGACCTTTCGATCAGCAACATCTTCGGCACTTTGACCTTGTTGTAATCTCACAGATCACATAAGGTTACCAATAATACATACTAAAACATAACCATAAACAAGAGACAAGAACAGATAGGGAAACAAATTATATTAATGTAGTGAGTTCATACAAGGCACAGAACTGAACTGAGTTCTTGCTTGGCTCAACAGCCTAATATATAGCAGTTACAAACAGTTACAAAAAATAACTACCTGTCGGTTCGGTGAACCGACACGACTATTAGTTAAGTCGACTAATCTTTTAGTTTAGTTGGCCGACCGACTTAGTCAGCTGATCGACTAGTCGGCCTATCGACTTAGTCGGATGACTAAGTCGGTCTTCGTTCAAGTCGACTTATGTTGACTTTGCTCCTTCTACATCTCCCCCACGAACAAAACGTTTCTTCATCCCGAAGAAACGGGGAGGTACAAGAACGAACTCTTGCGGATGGAGTCAGACTTGCTCATGCTGGGGACTGTGGAGCCGGATGGTCGGTCTCCTTTGGACACAGGCTTCAACGATAGCTGGAGCTGTGATGGCCAGATGATGCTGAAAGTCGGTCCAACTCTGTAATGCCTTCTGGATATTGATCGTTAAGGTGGTAATACTTGAAAGGATCGACATCTTTTCGGACATGGTCATTTCTGCTATGTTTTCCATGTTGGGACCCAAAAATTGGTTTTGTTCTTCTGCAGCAGTGATGAGTCGTTTCATCTGAGGACAGATGATGTCGACTCGCTCTAAATTGGGAAGGGCCTGTTGAACCCACTGATGTGCCTCCCGTTCTAGCTTCTGCAGTTTGTTAGTCTCCATCACAATTTGTTCTTCAATGGTCTGCCGCAGTTATGCTTCTGTCGACTTTCGACCCTCCAATGCCTGAATGTCCTGCCTTGCCTGCCTAGTCTGCTGATAGAATTTCCCATAGTGATTAGGCTAGTCTCGTAATACTTCCTCGGTGACCACTGATTCTTCCATATGATCCTGGAGAACTTTGTAAGCTTCCGAGAATGCAGTGTGTTGGGCCAGGAGCAGTCGAACAGTCTCCTCCTTTTGTCCTTCTTTAGTCTCGTGCAGTTGGGTCTGAACGGTCGATACCATTGTCTTAAAGAGCTGATATGCTCCTTCAAGTGGTCGATCTGTGTCGACATCGATAGGGCCTGGTATCATGGTCTGGACTAGAGCTCTGCATCGGACAAGAAACTTGACTTCTTCTGCATTTTTGGCAACCAGCTCTTTAGTTTTCCAATCTGTCCTTTTCTTGGACTCTTTGGCCACTGTTTTCAGGAGTTGCCCGACCTCTGTGTCATCCAAGGAACTTGCATCCCTTAGGGTAATGCGGAGGCCAGATGGTCTATGCTGCTCTTTTGTTTTCTTCTATTGGTCTGGCTGTTGTTCTTGCTCCTGGGTACCTGCAGTAGTGGAAGTTGGGTCTGTGGTTGGTGGATTGGAGGTCGAGGGTTGTTCTGGTTGGTTAGTTGGTATAGAAGATGGTTGTGTTTCTTTTTGAGGAGGGAGTATGGGGGATGAGGGTTTTTCTGTTTAAGGAGGTGGGATGTCTGCTTCTGTTTGGGAAGATAGCGATGGCTATGATGGGTTTGGCTGTAATTCTGGTGGTGGGGATTTTGACGGTGGGTTGGTGGGGAAGGAGGTTGTGATGATGGTGGTGTTGGGGACGGAGTGGGGGTATGGATAAGGGTTGCGAGAGTGGCTTGAATATGTTCGATACTTCTTTTGGAAGAGATCGCTGCTTCAGACGGTGACATGGGTGGTTCGTTCTGTGTCTCGGGATCGACCTGCTCGGTGACAGACTCACTGTGTCCTATGATGTCTCCCTCTTCATTGATCCTGGTAAATTTTGTCGTTTCCTGGGAATAAATCTGTTTGTGTATTTTGAGAGGAGCCATTGTCTTTATTTTCTGGGCCGACTTAAACAGTGAAGGCAGTGTCGCAAATAAAGCTTTAAGCTCAGCGTCCTGGCTGACCCTAGCTCTGAGTGCCTCCAGGATTGTGCATTCATATTCTTCACTGGGGCTGCCCAACCGTTCTACTGGTGCTTGTTCTTCAATTATGGGCATCGAAGATGGGGGTGGGGGGGTCGACACAAGGTTGACGACATTTTCAGGCGTCGTTTGTGTTTTGGCTTTCTTGGGCCAACCCTCCGGAGCTCCTGCTTCCAGATACCGTTGAAACTGAACTTCAACGGATACTTTATTGGCACGGGCATCCTCGACAATGTCGATGGCCGCGGCTGCTAGTTCCTCCTCATCATTGGACGAGTCATCTAGAATAAGCTTACGCTTACCCCTCCCTTGTTGTTGTTTTTGGGTTTTGATTTTCTTCCGGGCGATAACTATCTCCTTAGCCAGCTTCTTGATGGTGCTTCAGGATAAAGCATATTCCGGGTTGTCGGCTTCGACTTCACCTGTCGGTTCTTGAGTGGGGTCGATGATTGCTGGAGCCGAAGGATTTGTCTGTTGCTGTGGTTCGACTGTTAGTTGTTGTTGTTCTATCGGCCGAGGGTTGACTACTTTTACAGTCGAGGGTTTAACAGTGATGTGTACCCGACTAGTGGGCACGGTCGGGGTATCCTCTGACACAAATGTGCTGATGTATAGATTAAGTTCGTATTCCTCCTCCTTCTCCTGGTCGGTAAGTGGCTCGATGATGGAGAAGTCGACATGTTTGGCAGCCTCTGGGATGGGTATCTTTGTCTGCGCTTGTCTGGTCAACTCTCAGAAAATCTGCTCGACCGTTGGATAGTAGTCGAGGTCCTATGCTTTGGGGTCTTGACCGCGCATATACCATACTGAGGTATGGTCCAGTTCCAATTGGATGTGAGACTCAGTAGGGAGGTTTCGTCGGATGTTTTGGGGCACCCTCCACCTTGTCGTGCAGACCTTTAGTTGCTGGAACCAGTTTTCTAGGAAGACTTTCCCCTGTGCTAGCTCATGTAGGGTGCCTTTTTGTGAAAAGGGATTAAATCGGTGCATATGGAACCTGGTCGACTCCTGGAAGACTGGACTGCCTTCGGGACATATGTGATACATAACAATCTAGATAATGAGATAGGGGAACTTGATCATACCTCTCGCCTCCTGGCAGCGTTCACAGATGGTTTTGATCATGTCCGCAACATAATCTCCCCATTGGTAGATCCGTCCGTCGGTCACGATTGTGTCGACCGCTTCCAACATCTCCAGTTTAAGGTCGCTGCCCCGACCTGCCAATGTAAGGTTGATTGATATAATTTTAGCCACGATTTGTGGCGTGCTTGTCGCAATCTGGCCGATCATCAGCCCTTTGGAATTTTTTCCTGACGGTGAGCCCGTAAGTTCTTGGACTAACCCGTCTTTGATGCCAATAGGTACAGGGCTACCTTGGTTGGACAGACCCATAAGTTTGGAGATAACATCCCTGGTGATATCAATCGGCTGGTCGAAGTAAAACCGGCCGTTATGGTAGTGACTGATAATGAATTTAACAACGGCTTCCTTCGTCCCACCAAAGATAGCCATCAGTGGTGCGTTAGGATAGTTGAAAATGCCGCTCTTCCGAATTTTCTCAGCAGCCTGGGTCATTCGGTTGTCGACAAAGGCCCACTCTTGGATCTCTTGCCAGAGTTTCTGAAATGGGCCCTCCTGGACCTTTGTGTTTTTGATGTTCCTGAGTCTGTTGAGCAAGGGGGTGTCCTCGGCTTGCAACTCCTTTGCCTTGGCCGCAGCTCTGGTTAGTTTGGGTGCCATTGTGTCGGACTGGTCGGAGTTTTGATAGGGTTCAAGTGCTTTGGTCGACTGAGATTGCAGGTGCTCTGATGGAAATGGGTGTGGTGAATGAACCTTCGACGGTCCATTATTTATAGGCGTGGATGGGGTTGAGTGTCGAAATGTGTGTATTAATTGCGGACTTGACAGTCCAACTGCAATACTCGAGTGCTACTTAATGGAGGATTTGTTTCGGCGCTCGAGGCCATCAATGCGTGATGGGACTTTCGAAGTCGATGGTCGGTGTCGTGGGTGAAAACGGTCGTCCTGACTGGTCGACGAAGATGGTCGATGGTGGTGATGTCGGTGGTCGAGGTAGTGAGTTGCTGTCATGAATTGTTGTCGGATGTATTATTTTGTTTTAGAATTTTTCTGTCTTTTTATAGGTTTTGGTTGAGGGTTAAGGTCGTTATTTTATTTTATTTTATTTTATTTTATTTTTTCAGTTTTTATAGCATTTGAGTCGGGATCCATTAATGAGCTTCCGAAATAATAGGCCCTGTAACGTTTTCAGTCGGACTGAACCGTTGGGATGTATTTCTTCGACAACATAAGGTCCCATCCATTCTGTGTGTAATTTCTTGGGTTTGCCCTTGACTCGACTGTTATACAGTAAAGCAAGGTCGCTGACCGAGAGGTTTTTGTTTTTGATGTTACGGTCGTGCCAGGCTTTTTGTTGTTGTTTGTGAATTTCCTGGTGTTGAATAGCCATGATTCTATGTTCTTCTAGCTTACTGAGTTGAAATAGTCGTTCCTTTCTTTCCTGCTCGACATCGACATGTAGTATCTATGCAATAATAGGTGTATGCTGTCGGAAATGTAGGGGGACGACTGCTTCCTGCCCGTAGACTAGTCGAAAGGGTGTTTGATCGGTCGACCGCTTATATGCTGTCCTATATGCCCAGAGAACTGCAGGGATTTTATCATCCCAGTCGTATTTGTCGGTGCCGCATATTTTGGTTAGCCCTTTGGTTAGTGTTTTGTTAAAAGCTTCAATGGCGCCGTTCGACTGAGGATGATATGCAGGTCATGCTCTGATGGAAATGGGTGTGGTGAATGAACCTTCGACGGTCCATTATTTATAGGCGTGGATGGGGTTGAGTGTCAAAATGTGTGTATTAATGGCAGAATTGACAGTCCAACTGCAATACTCGAGTGCGACTTAATGGAGGATTTGTTTCGGCGCTCGAGGCCATCAATGCGTGATGGGACTTTCGAAGTCGATGGTCGGTGTCGTGGGTGAAAACGGTCGGCCTGACTGGTCGATGAAGATGGTCGATGGTGGTGATGTCGGTGGTCGAGGTAGTGAGTTGCTGTCATGACTTGTTGTCGGATGTATTATTTTGTTTTGGAATTTTTTTTGTCTTTTTATAGGTTTTGGTTGACGGTTAAGGTCGGTTTTTTTTTTTTTTTTCAATTTTTATAGCGTTTGAGTCGGGCTCCATTAACGAGCTTCTGGAATACTAGGCCTATAACGTTTCCATTCAGACTGAACCGTTGGGATGTATTTCTTTGACAACGTAAGTTCGCATCCATTCTGTGTGTAATTTCTTCAGTTTGCCCTTGACTCGACTGTTATACAGTAAAGCAAGGTTGCCGACCAAGAGGTTTTTGTTTTTGATGTTACAGTTGTGCCAGGCTTTTTGTTGTTGTTTGTGAATTTCCTGGTGTTGAATAGCCATGATTCTATGTTCTTCTAGCTTACTGAGTTGAAATAGTCTGTCCTTTCTTGCATGTTCGACATCGACATGTAGTATCTGTGCAATAATAGGTGTCTGCTGTTGGAAATATAGGGGGACGACTGCTTCCTGCCCGTAGACTAGTCGAAAGGGTGTTTGATCGGTCGACCGCTTATATGCTGTCCTATATGCCCAGAGAACCGCAGGGATTTTCTCATCCCAGTCATCTTTGTCGATGCTGCATATTTTGGTTAGCCCTTTGGTTAGTGTTTTGTTAAAAGCTTCAATGGCAGCGTTCGACTGAGGATGATATGCAGTGCTTCGTCAGTGGTCGATGTGAAACTGGGCGGTCAAGTTTTTGATGGTTTTGTTGATAAAGTGTGATCCTTGGTCGCTGATCAATGTGAGTGGGCATCCAAATCGGGTGATAATGTTTTCGTAGATAAAATTAGCAGCTACCTCACTTGAACATGTATCGACAGGTTCCGCTTCTGCCCATTTAGTGACATATTCCACTGCCGTGATAATATATCTGGCACCTAATCGTTTGGCTGGGATAGGAAAAGGTCCTATGAAGTCTATAGCCCAAAGTTCAAATGTGAGACTAGGGTTTACAGATATCAAGGGAATTTCTGTGCTCGATAGAGGTCAACCAAGTCGTTGACATCTATCACATCGACTAACAAAGTTTTTGCAATCCTTGTGGATGGTCGGCCACCATAAGCCTGACTGTTGGATTTTTCTTGCAGTTGTATCCGCTTGAAAATGTCCTCCGGCAGGTCCATAGTGTGCTTCATGCATGATTTTCTCTCTCATGGTCGAGTACGCAACGTCTTAGAATGTCGTCTAACCCCATTTTGTACAAAAATCCATTGATGAGGCTGTAGGGTGTAGCCTTCATAGCTAGGATTTGTTTCTTCTTGGTGTTCAGACCTTCAGGTGCCTGACCTGTCTCCAAGAACTGAGCGATTTCTTCTAGTTCTTCGGGTACTGCTTCTATGCGAAATAGATGTGCATCTAGCAAATCGTCGTCGATTACGGTCGGTTCCTCCCCTGTGTCGATACATGATAGGTGGTCGGGTCTAACATTTAGCTTTCCTGGTCGGACCACTACTTCAAACTCAAATTCTTGAAAAAGAAGTAACCATCGACAGATTCGTCCATGATGAAGGGGTTTTTTAACAAGGTACTTCAAAGCTTAATGGTCAGTGTAAAATATAAAAGGGTTGGCCAATAGGTAATGTCGATACTTCTGGAGAGCAAAGACCATACCTAGGGCTTCTCATTCAGTGGTCAAGTAGCTCCTTTCAGCTTTATTTAGTTTTCGACTGCTGTATACGATAGGGTAATCCATCCCATCATCCCCTGGTTGAGTAAGGATGGCTCCAATTGCAATGCCTGATGCATCAATATGTACATGAAATGTAGTCGACCAGTTTGGAAATTTAAGTATGGGCGCTTCGACCAGTTTTCTTTTCAATTTGTCGAAGGATATTTGGCATTCCTCTGTCCATATAAACTCATGATCATCTTTTAGCAGTTCCTCCAGAGGGTAATTCATATCTGAATAATGTCTGATGAATTTCTTGTAGTATCTTGTATGGCCCAATAACACCCGGACCTGTTTAGGGTTTATTGGGGGTTTTAGGTCGAGGATGATTTTTATTTTGGCAAAGTCGACCTTTATACCATCTTTGCAGACAATATTCCCTAAGATTATGCCAATGGGAGTCATAAAATTACATTTCTTAATATTTAAGGAGAGTTGTATCTATCGACATCTCTCCAGCATAAGTCGGAGCCATGTGCAGTGGTCCTTTAGGGTGGAATATATGGTCCAGTCGTCGAAGTATACTGCCATGGTCTTATAGATATACTCTTGGAATGTTTTGACCACAATTCGTGNATACTTCCATGGTCTTATAGATATACTCTTAGAATGTTTTGACAACAATTCTAGAGAATAATGCAGGTGCATTCTTCAACCCAAAAGGCATAACTCTGTAGACAAATGACCCAAATTCACATACAAATGTGGTTTTCTTTTAATCCTCTTTTGCTATGGGGACTTGATTATATCCTGAAAATCCATCTGTAAATGAATAACATTCATGGCCTGCAACTTCATTCAGGATTTCATCATCATAGGGGGTGGGGAATGGATCTGTGAGTGTGACTTTGTTGAGCTCCCTAAAGTCGACACAAATTCTTAACCTGGTCGGGTCATGTTTCTTGGGCTGTANCATTTAGGATTTCATTTAGGGGGTGGGAAATGGATCTGTGAGTGTGACTTTGTTGAGCTCCCTAAAGTCGACACAAATTCGTAATTTGGTAGGGTCATGTTTCTTTGGCTGTACGACCATGGGACTTGCCCATTTCGACTGGTCAATGGGGTAAATAATTCCTACTGCTAACATGTTGTCTATTTCCTTCTTNACCATGCGACTTGCCCATTCCAACTGGTCGATAGGGTAAATGATCCCTGCTGCTAACATGTTGTCTATTTCCTTCTTAACTATCTCCTTATACTTATGAGCTAGTTTGTAAGGTTGTTTCTTGACAGGTAGGACATCAGGTTTAGTATCTATTTTCATTTCTCCCATTTCTTGTACTAACCCTTTTAAGTATTTGTAATCCCTTGCAAAGATATCTTGGAATTCTTTCAGTAAGTTGATGATTTCGGTGGTTTGGTGTTCGTTCCAGTAGTCTCCAATATTAGCTATTTTTGGACGGTCGTCGTTTGAAATGTCGACCTCCTTAGTTTTCACTTTGGCGGCCAGCCACTCTGGTGCTTTAGTTTCATTGATCGGCCGACTTCCTTCTTTAAACTGTGAGAATGTCGCCGAAAAATCAGCTGCAGTCATTCTGTCTAGGTCTGGTTTGTCGGTGGTCTCGACTTTTAGGATTGAGTAGATCGGTTTGGTTGTTTCAATGTGGTCGGTCTTCCACCTAAAGCTCTTACCTTCTGTGTGTTCGTTTTCCAAGTGTAATCGTGTCGACTGTGATTTTGATTCAGCTTGTATCTTGTTACAGTCCTTGATTTGTCGATGGTCATGGTTGAATTGTTTATCTGTCGGTTGAAGAAACTTTTTGATTTGGTGTGCTATCTCAGCCAACTTTTCATTTTGAGGTATGAACTGGAAGTCCTTAATAAAATTTGCTTTAAGTCAGGATTATTGTGGCCGACCATCCACAAGGATTGCAAAAACTTTGTTAGTCGATGTGATAGATGTCAACGACTTGGTCGACCTCTACCGAGCACAGAAATGCCCTTGATATCTGTAAACCCTAGTCTCACGTTTTAACTTTGGGCTATAGACTTCATAGGACCTTTTCCTATCCCATCCAAACGATCAGGTGCGAGATATATTATCACGGCAGTGGAATATGTCACTAAATGGGCAAAAGAGGAACCTATCGATACATGTTCAAGTGAGGTAGCTGCTAAGTTTATCTATGAAAACATTATCACCTGATTTGGATGCCCACTCACATTGATCAACGACCAAGGATCACACTTTATCAACAAAACCATCAAAAAATTAACCGCCCAGTTTCACATCGACCACCGACGAAGCACTGCATATCATCCTCAGTCGAACGGCGCCATTGAAGCTTTTAACAAAACACTAACCAAAGGGCTAACCAAAATATGCAGCACCGACAAAGATGACTGGGATGAGAAAATCCCTGCGGTTCTCTGGGCATATAGGACAGCATATAAGCGGTCGACCGATCAAACACCCTTTCGACTAGTCTACGGGCAGGAAGCAGTCGTCCCCCTACATTTTTGACAGTAGACACCTATTATTGCACAGATACTACATGTCGATGTCGAACAGGTAATAAAGGATCGACTATTTCAACTCAGTAAGCTAGAAGAACATAGAATCATGGCTATTCAACATCAGAAAATTCACAAACAACAACAAAAATCCTGGCATGAGCGTAACATCAAAAACAAAAACTTCTCGGTCGGTGACCTTACTTTATTGTATAACAGTCGAGTCAAGGGAAAACCCAAGAAATTACACACAGAATGGATGGGACCTTACATTGTCGAAGAAATACATCCCAATGGTTCAGTCCGATTGAAAACATTACAGGGCCTAGTATTCTGGAAGCTCGTTAATGGAGCCCGACTCAAACGCTATAAAAACTGAAAAAAATTAAAAAATAAATAAAAAATAAATAAAATAAATAAATAAAATCAAATAACGACCTTAACCGTCAACCAAAACCTATAAAAAGACAGAAAAATTCCAAAACAAAATAATACATCCGACAACAAGTCATGACAGCAACTCACTACCTCGACCACCGACATCACCACCATCGACCATCTTCGTCGACTAGTCAGGCCGACCGTTTTCACCCACGACACCGACCATCGAATTCGAAAGTCCCATCACGCATTGATGGCCTCGAGCGCCGAAACAAATCCTCCATTAAGTCGCACTCGAGTATTGCAGTTGGACTGTCAAGTTCACCATTAATACACACAAAGACATCTTCAGCATTTTGACCTTTCGATCAAAAACATCATCACATTCTGATTAGTAACATCATGATCAGCACCATCATCATATTCTGATCTTTTGATCAGTATGTCGTCATCATCACATGCTGATCATCATCATCGTCACACTCTGATCTTTCGATCAGTACATCATCATCATTATACTCTTGATCATTCGATCAGTACATCATCATCATACTCTGATATTTTGATCAATACATCATCATCATCATAAAAACATCATCATCATGAAAACATCAACATCATCAAAACATCAAAATATCATCATCATCACAATCTGATCTTTCGATCAGTACATCATAATCATCAAAACATCAACATGATCCTTCCTTTCGGAATTACAGGATCAACATGTCTGTGGTACTCAGACGATCCTTCCTGTCGAAATTACGAGATTTAGGTCTTTACGGAGTTACTAATGATCCTTCCTTTCGGAATTACGAGATCAACACATTTGTGGAGCTCGAATGATCCTTCCTTTCGGAATTATGGGATCAAGTCCTTACGGAGCTACTAACGATCCTTCCTTTGAGAATTACGGGATTTAGGTCTTTACGGAGTTTCTAACGATCCTTCCTTTCGGAATTACGGGATCAACACATTTGTGGAACTCAGACAATCCTTCCTATTGGAATTACGGGATCAACACATCTATGGAACTCAGACAATCCTTCCTATTGGAATTACGGGATCAACACATCTATGGAACTCAGACAATCCTTCCTATTGGAATTACGGGATCAAGTGTTTATGGAGCTACCAATGATCCTTCCTTTCGGAATTATGATATTTAGGTCTTTACGGAGTTACTAACGATCCTTCCTTTCGGAATTACGGGATCAACACATCTGTGGAACTTAGACAATCCTTCCTATTGGAATTAGAGGATCAATTCAATGATCTTTCCTTTCGGAATTATGGGATCAACACATCTGTGGAACTCAGACAATCCTTCCTATTGGAATTATGGGATCAATTCAATGATCCTTCCTTTCAGAATTATGGGATTTAGGTCTTTACGGAGTTACTAAAGATCCTTCCTTTCGGAATTATGGGATTTAGGTCTTTACGAAGTTACTAACGATCCTTCCTTTCAGAATTACAGGATCAACACATTTGTGGAACTCAGACAATCCTTCCTATTGGAATTATGGGATCAACACATTTGTGCAACTCAAACAATCCTTCCTATTGGAATTACGGGATCAATTCAATGATCCTTCCTTTCAGAATTACGGGATTTATGTCTTTACAGAGTTACTAACGATGCTTCCTTTCGGAATTACAGGATCAACACAGATGTGGAACTCAGACAATCCTTCCTCTAGGAATTACGGGATCAACACATGTTCTCGAGTACCGAAGTCATCGGATCAGTTCTGAACCGAAGTTCAAGGATGATACAATCCTAACACATTCACGGGGATCGAGATCTCCAGATACATTTTGAACTGAGGTTCAGGGATGATGCAATCCTACCACTTTCATGGGGGCCAAGACCTCCGGATACATTTTGAACCGAGGTTCAGGGATGATGCACTCCACCACTTTCACGGGGGCCAAGACCTCCAGATACATTTTGAACCGAGGTTCAGGGATGATGCAATCCATGACTTTCATGGGGGCTGAGACCTCTGGATACATTTTGAACCGAGGTTTAGGGATGATGCAATCCCACCACATTCACGGGGGCCGAGACCTCTAGATACATTTTGAACCGAATTTTAGGGATGATGCAATCCTACCACATTCACGAAGACCAAAGTCACCGGATCTATTTTGGACAGATGTCCCAGGATGATACAATCCCTCTTCATTCTTGAGGACCGAGGTCACCGAATCACTTTTGGACAGATGACCCGGGATGATACAATCCCTCTTCATTCTCGAGGACCGAGGCCATCGGATCACTTTAGGGCAAGTGCCCAGGGATGATACAATCCCACTGCCACATCACTACTCCCCCTTTCGAGGAAGGTCTTTCTAAACAACACCAAGCTTGTCTTGAAAGTGTTCAAACTTTACTCAAGACAAAGGCTTCATCAGCACATCATCATCTAAACCATCATCATCTACATCTTCAGTATGTGAATACTGAACTATCATCAGGTCACCATCATCTACATTTACAGTATGTAAATACTGAAACATCATCTATATCTTCAGTATGGGAATACTGAAATCATCATCATCTATATATTCAGTATGGGAATACTGAAACATCATCATCTGCATCTTTATCTTGTATGTAGAAATATCGGATTTCTATGTGTTACGATGGAACACAGGGTTCTCTGTTATCACAACTCTCGTTATCACATAGAATCAATGTAGTATCCATCTTCAGGTCAAGGAGACTTGATATCAGCTTCCGAAGCCATATGGCTTCACAACTTAGCAGAGCAATCTGCTATGTATTCTTCTTTTGTTGTTCTAAGAGAAACACTGGACTGTTTCCTGCTAAACCATGAACTCATAGCAAACCCCAAACAAAAGCATATACCTGATGTGCTTTTCCTGTCTGAGATACTTTCAACCCAATATGCATCTGTATAGGCATACAATCTGTAGTCATGGCTACCATCATAGTATATACCAAGGTCTATAGTCCCTTTCAGATATCTCATCACATGTTTTGTAGCTACTAGGTGAACCCATCTTAGTTGAACAAGATATTGACTTAAGGTGTTCATAGAAAAACAAATGTATGGTTTGGTATTTGATAAGTACATCAGTGACCCAATGATTTGTTTGTAATGAGTCACATCCACTAGCTCTTATGAGTCATCAACTAACAGCTTCAGGTTGGAGTCCATGGGTGTGGCCATGGCTTTGCATTCCAACATATTGAATATCTCTACTGCATACTTTCCCTGGTTGAGAAAGATTCCTTTTGAACTTTGCCATACTTCCAGACCTAGGAAATAATGCATTAACCCAAGGTCTTTCATCTCAAATTCTTCTGTTAGTTTCTTCTTGCTTTCCATGATCTGTTTCTCATTCCCTATCAAGAATAAGTCATCCACATATAATAATAGGATGACAGGTTCATCTTCTACAACCTTGGGATAAAGGTCAGGATCAGCTCTACTCTTGGTAAAGCCCATAATTGACAGGAAATTGTCTATCCTTCCATACCAAGCTCTAGGAGCTTACTTCATGCCATAGAGGGCCTTCTTCAACTTACATACATGAGTCCATCTGCCTTCAACTTCAAATCCTTGTGACTATTCTATGTAAAACTCTTCCCCAATCATACCATTAAGGAAGGATTGTCTTTACTTCATCATGGAAGCAAATACCATCATAGTTCTGAAGGAAGTGTACCTTGATTTCTGGAGTAAGTGTCTCTTCAGAATTAATTCCCTCTTTCTTATAGAAACTTCTAGCCACAAGTCTTTCCTTACTTTTATCAGCAACATATTTTATCTTGCAAATCCATTTGTAAGATACCACATTCTTGCTTTCTGGTTTGAGTACTATATCCCAAACATCATTCTAGTGTTCTTTCATCATAACATATTCCATGAGTTCGTCTTGTCAGATCATCAACATATCCTAGTCTTCTGCATTCAAATTTGAAGGTTGGAACCCACTTTACTCTTGGTAAAGTCTCGATCCATCAGGAATTTTTCCATCATGTCATACCGTGTCGAACTCAGATATCTTCTGTAGTCACTCTCCCTGAAGTGGAGTATTATCTTCCTTCTTCATTCTGTATAGGTGATTCTATGCTTGATATATACTGGTCAATAGAGTATGTCATGTCATAGTCTATTCTTTTTGAGGCAAATCACGATTCTTGCTTTGTACACTTGTTCTTGCAGATCCATATGGAAGATACTACGTACTTCCCTTTATGTCTCGAAATCATATCGTATACATCATTCCCCATAATCAACTGTTATTCTTTGATCATAGCTTCTTTCATAGCATTATTTTCTTCATCTTGAGTTATCTCTCATACCCATGGTGGTCTTCATCCTTCAAGGTGGATCTACTACTCTTTGAAGCTCTTTCTTTCATCATGGTGTCTCTGACCTTGGGAGCTTCAGATTCATGTTTATTGAATTGTCATCACTTGTTCTTCGGAACAAGTCTCATCCTTCTTTTCTTTTAGGAGGTTGTACAGGACCTTTCCTACAATTCAAATGCACCAGTTGCATGGTTAGAACTACATATGCATAATGAAAAATTCTTATGCATCATGCAACTATTTATCCAATACAACATTCATCCATATCTCACAGAAACTTTCTATATGCCTTCCATCTCTACCATGACATCATTGAGATTGTGCACTAATCCAATATGTCGACAAATAGGTTTCATTATAGATAATTAACAATGGAGATTTGTATAGACCCATGAGCTACTTACCCATCACATGCATGCAAACAACACATCAATTGAATATAATCAAATGCATAACAAAACAATATCATTAAATGACAATTGAATACTTATCTTTTGTTTGTTTCATGGGTAGACTCCTTCTTGATCAATCTGCTTCATCATCTTCTTCATCCATAAAATCATCATTTCTTATCCAAATTATAAGATGGATAAGAGGTTCGTCAAGAATTGAGTTCTTCATATTCCTCATCGCTTGAGGGATCTTCTTTGAATGGTGAGAGCTTGATCTTCAATTTGCTCCCATCTTTATTCTTCTCTTCTTATGAGATGAGCTTCTTCTTCTTCCCAGAGTCAACTAAAAGTAATCAATTCCTTTTGGCACAAATTCCTCACATCAATGAATCCCATGGTCATGGGAGGCCATTCAAGGTGGCCATCACCACTTCTGCATTCTCTGCTTCTTCTTCTACCGCTTCAAGATGATATGCATTATGGATCTTCACATTCTTCAACTGTTTTCTCAAATCCATCTTCTGAATTATGTTCTTATCTTCAAATAGCTTGATCAAGGAATCAAACATCTTCGGTGTCTTTAGGGAAGACACTTGTTATACAAGTTGATTCGTGATTGAATCAACAATGATCTTCTTGGCCTTGATCAAGTTCTTCTTGTGCAAGGCTTTGAGGCTCATCTCCCTCTAGAACTGGAACCTCTCTACTCATGTAGGTGTCCAATTCATTTTCTTCAGAGAGATCAAATAATTCCATGCTTGGAAGTTTTTAACTTCACCAAGGTTATCATCAAGCTGATGTGATAGATCACTTTGAAATGAGAACCTCAAAATGCAAATAGCAAAATATTAGATCTTACCGATTTGAGGTGTCCGTCCTGCTTCTGGAGCTGGCTAATCTAGGGTTTGTCAGAGAAAACCTAATTTTAAAAACTTGGAATATTTCAGATCTGATTGAATATAAATATAGATATCTTCAAATGGAGCTGTATAATGTACTCCTTTTCTTAAAACAGTGGAGGGAAGCTCCCGGAACAGGAAGCCCTATTTTTCCAATTTCTTCTACAGAAATACCTGTTACTGTTTCTATGATATCTCTGAAATTACTGCTCTTCTGTGTCTAAAATTTCGTATGGAGTTAAAATCAAATTTCCCTGATACAACACAATAGGTTTCATCAGAATTGGTTTCAACAATTGGGATTTATGATCATTTTCCCAAGGTGATCTGTTATAGGACTGTTCCGAACAGTGAAGTTGTACGACATGCCACGTGTCACTGGTTCATCTTCAGGTTCTGAAATTAGGACCACAAAAAGTAAATCCCGTGATTTTTTTGGAACATCTTTAGAAATTCCATTTGGACCTATGGAGACCACGCTACATCAATTATTCCTAGGTGTCCTGTTTAGGGATGAACTCTGGAAGAGGCTAGAGCCCTAACTTGGAGGGATCATATCTCCCAGAATATAGAGAATATGAGGCTGAAGTTTGGATACAATGTAAATCAGGATTTTATCTTCGGCCTCTACAATTTTAAACTCTTGATCCTTCGCCAATCTCAGGATATAGTGAATGTACCAAAATTTAGCAGTTTTAGTATTTAGGGTTTTTCCAGATCGGGGTCAAACTAGGGTTTGACTTTTCTGAAGTTTCACCCAACCAAATTGATTGATCCAGGTCTCTAAAATTCGATTTTCATGAGGATAAAAATCCTATGCTGGGCTCACTCAAAAATTCCTCTTCTGTAGAAAGCCCTAATTTTCCGCACCAAAACTGAAAATGCTCGGAATCAAATTTTGCTTCGACAGAAAGATGCGCCCTTCAATGGAGAGTCATTCTAGCCTTCTTTTGCTAATCGATTGTGGATAGAGACCCAAACAATAAGAATCCCTAGCTTCTATAGCTGCACAATGTCTTCTTTCAAGGTGGCTCTAATACCATGTTAAATTTTCATATGCTTAGCTAAGACATCAGTATTTCATTTCATATTCATAACAAAAGCATATAGACAGGATCACTAAAAGATAGACAAGCACAACCATACAAAAGGAACACAAGGATTTATCCTGGGAAAACCGTAAAGGGAAAAACCCAGAAAAAGATTCCTCAATATAGATGCCCCAAAAATATAAATGATAAAAGATAAAACCAACAAGGAGATCAAATCCTGATCCCCTCTTTCTCCAGCTACTTCTCTTCTCCACTAATGCGCTACACAAGTGAGAGTTTGTGTCACAAATGAGGAGCAATACACCTCTATTTATATTCATCCGTTCACTTAAGTTAACTCATCTGTCATGTAGGCTCGAGTTAATCATGTAGGCTCAAGTTACACATGTAGGCTCATGTAACCACACTGGGGTGCTAATGACCCACCTTTATAATTAGAGGGGACTGCCTCATCACTCTTATTAGTTTTTTCGATTAGAAGCATCGGGGTACAAGATAATACAAGTGGTTCTCCCGATAGGACCATTGGGGATCACAAAAGATACATATAGAATATTCTTCGAAGTTACAATATTTCAAAAAATAAATAAGGTTTAGACATTATAAGGGATAAATATTTAATAACTGATCTTATTAAATAAATACAAGAGAAAATGGAAGTGGCAATAGAGCATGAAGACACATGGAGACTATGGGGCCCACACTAGCTAGAATTCCTATGTTAAATGGTATGTTTCTCTTGCAAATTCGAATATATGGGAAACATAGTATTTTTGGATGGATTATAAGGTTAATATACTTGTACATATACTTCATATGTTAAAATTGGGATGAATTGTAACTTACATGGGAGAGGAAGAGCCAAATGGGAGTTTCATGGACACTTGGCTGGATTCCCCTTTCATTTATGACATCTATGACACCAATGATGGAGATTCTATGACAGTTATGACACAATTCATTTATAAAGGCTGACATACTAACATACTAACATTTCAGGACTGAATAGAGCATCTTAGAGGTCAAATTTGGGAGTTGGAGAAGGCCAAGAGGCTCCTACTCAAATTAGACTTGGATTTGGTTTATGGATGGATTTGGAACCTTAGAATACTAATAAATTTTATAAAATACAGGTATCATCCATGAGAAGAAGCTTTTGCTCATTTGTGAATTGTGAGAGCTAGTGGATGACTAGTTTTCTTGCTTAAGCCAATTTCGAGGGTGAAAGATTCTCATCCTAGTTGGTGTTTGGAAAGGATACTCAGGTATTTCATGGAGATTTAATGGAGTCTTATTTTCAGGTGTTATATACAGGAAATAATGTGGATTCTTCTATTGGAGCACTCTCTCTCAACTATTTCTAGTTTTCACACCATATTCATGCCAATGGAGGGATTGCGCTTTGGGTGAGATATTGATATATTTGGGGAAGATTATAATGATAATTATATTATTTTATGATTTATATTCTCTGTATTTCATGTTTATAAGACTCTCAGGTCTAAATACCCAAAATAATTCATGTAAAAATGCTGAACAATGAAGAAATAGTGTCATTTCCCCACTATCTTGTTGTGAACCATTATAATGCTCATGATTTAGAATTGGGAGAGAATTTAATTGTAAATTTATGATTGAAATCATTTCAATATTCTCTTTTATTCATTCTCAGAAATTTTCAAGTCCAAATTCCCAAGATTTGTATGCCAAAATGACTTTTAATGAGCAAACAATGACCATTTCCACTCCATTTTGATATATGCCATGGTAATGCTTATTATTTCGAATGGAGGAATGTATATATGATACATTTATGATTTATGGACTTTAATTAATGTTTATTTAAAGTATCATGTTCAGTACTTAAGCATTGGAATCCATTTTACTCATTTTTATTGCATTGGGAGAAGATTTGGTGCATTTTCCCCAAGGGTCGAAATTGTGACTTGGGAGTTGTTTTGGAAAGAGTAATAATAGCCTGTATAAAATGAACCATGATGCATATGAAAATTTGAAAATTTCCCTTACACATACAAATACTTGTTTGATAAATTCAAGTGACTTTGAGATCATTTGTGAAACCATTTTTGGCAATTACCCGGGGGGAATTGAAGCCCCAATTTGCTAGTAAAGGCTCCTACTTTGAATAGAACATTAAACAAGTTTTCAGAAGTAATTGGGAGGTAAAAAAACATACATGAGATTTATATTTAGTTTATATTATCGTTCATGTACCTTCAGAGAAAATTTGGAAGCATTTGGGTCAATTTGGAGGTCTAGACATCAAAACTAGTCAAGAGCCAAAATTGTGAAAAAATTGGAAAATTGGGAATTTTTATAAAATTCCAAAAAGGGGACATTAAAGTGGTATTAGAGCATGGTCTTGGAACCTATTTAAGTTATGGATTTTATATATTAATTGAATAAATTCATTAATCCATGTGGTGATGATATGTCCAGGCAAGTTAATCAAGCATTCAAATTGGCACATAAAACTATTCATTGTGAAGACCTTAATGATTGGTTGAAGGAATTTATAAAAACTAATTCAAATAAGAACTAATTAAGGAATAATAATCAATTCAAAAGTAGGGAAGAGACCAAGGAGATACAAAATTCTATGGGTGATGAAGACGAAAAGGCATTACATGAAGAGGATCGAAATTCACAGCCAAATGACTTTGAAAAAGATGAGGAAACATCGCATGAGAAGGAAGAAGAGTACCTTGAAACTATTGAATATAATTCTGAAACAAATTCTACTATGGACATGGACCAAAGATCATCTACTGATGGATTCTTGAACTATGAAGGAGTACCTAGTGATGGGTTCTCACAACTCTATGTTGGTGACATAGAGATCAGATTTCAAAATGTTGTTGCAAGCCAAAATTCCATTAAACATGAAAATGAACACCTTATAGTAGTTGAAGAAGAAACAAGATCAACTTCCCCATCACCACTTGATCTTCATGACGTTGGTCCAAGCAAGAAGGAAGAATATGAGGAGGTTCATTTGCAAGAGCCTCATTTTATTGAAGGGTCCTTAAAGATGAATGAAAAGAATATCCAAGAGGCCCTTAGAATACTCCATGACACTCCATCATTGGTATCAAATTCTTGATGGAGAGCTACTTCCTTGGAGGAGCCATCATTCCTTGAAGACATGGAGAAGATTCAAAGAGCAATGTGCAACATCAAAGGTAATTTAATGTCTTTGCTTTTTGATATAAAAAATGTCATTGAGCTTATTGAATGGTTACATGAATCCTACTTGAAGAATAATGAAGTTATTGATAAGCTCACAATTCAAAATGAGAAACTTCTTGAAAAGTTACAAGACATTTGTTTTTCCTCCGATGTTTCATATTTTCATAAGGTAGATTTCTTGGAGGATTCTCATGGCATGATGGATCATGAGAAACATGAAAAATTTCAGGTTCTTGATGTATTTGAAGATAATATTGATGAGAGACAATCACTTGTTGTGGTGGAAGAGGAACTTGAGTTGCCTCTTGAAACTGGTTACACACTTTTTGGAGAATTGCATGATTCCACTACATTGAAACCAACCCATGAGTAAATTATTGCATTTTCTAGGGAGGTGAATAATCCTACCCCTATGGATACTTCACATTAGGACAATTTTTCACTTACTGATCATTTGGGTGAGTTGGTTCTTTCTCCTGCATCCTACACTTCCAAATTTTGTAGCATTCATCCTAATGAAGTACGGGTGAAAGGGTTCTTTTTGATGGTGCCACATGAGGAGTATGGAACTCCTAGATTGAATTTTTATGATGATATGGTTGGAGCAAATTATTATTTACATTTTCAGCAGCATCCTTTTTTAAATTATGATGATACACATATACATGGGTGCACCTATGATGTTCATTTCAGTCACTTGAAGACTCATGATTTTCCTTGCTCCTTGCCTAGTCAATTTGATGTTGGAGGAACTTCATCACACACTTGGGTGAAGAGATATGTGATTGAAGACAATTATTATTGGAATAAAAATCCTCTGTTATTTCATGATGATATACATATTCATGATTGTATTGATGAGACTTCTTTGATCCACTTGAAGACTTCATGTTTTCTTTGCTCATTATTTGGTTCAGATTTTGGTGGAGGTTCTTCATTCACTCCTTGGATGAAAGAACACATGGTTGATTATATTGATGCACATTATATATCTTTGGAGCAGAATATTGGGACATGGGATCCTCACCTATGTCATTGGAGCATATTTGATTGGTCACTTGAAGCTTGTATGCACTTGGAAAATGGTAGTCTACTCAAAGGGAGGTATAAGCACTTTCATGATTTATTGGTGAGGCACCTCCTTGATGTAAATTATTATTATGTTTTTATATACTTTGATGATATATATTATGCACTCATGAAGTTTGGAAGAATGCACACAAGAAAATGGGATCCAGGAATTCTCTTTCCAAATGGTATGGGTTGGAGAGCACTCTTAATTATTGGAGTGCAATGCAAGCAATGGGACCCTGGTATAGTTTTTAGTCCCATTGATTTCAAATTATTTGGGAAACAAGAAGTATGGGAGATGTATTTAACACTTAATAAGGTTATTTTAATTATATTAGTGCAGTAGCAAGCATGGTGGTTCCTCTCTAAAATTTTCATGGAATCTCAAAGACTCAAAGTGGGCAGCTCAGTGGCAACTTCAAAGAATCATACAAAAAGCAGGTTCTTCAACAACCATGTTCGAAATTGCTTGAGGACAAGAAATATTGGGAAGGGAGGATTTGTAATGTCCCAAATTTGGCATTGGTTCACAATGGACAAATCATATTTTCCATATTCATGAAATTTGTCAAATGGATGCTAAAAGTCAAACAATTGCCAAGGAGGAAAATCACTAGTTTCCTAGGTTGGGGGTGGAAGCTTTGAGATTTGGAATAAGGGGGATAATAAATGATGTTTAGATATTATAAGGGGATAAATATTTAATAATTGATCTTATTAAATAAATACAAGAGAAAATGGAATTGGAAATAGAGCATGAAGACACATGGAGACTATGGGGCCCACACTAACTAGAATTCCTATGTTAAATGGTATCTTTCTCTTGCAAATTCGAATATATGGGAAGCCTAATGTTTTTGGATAGATTATAAGGTTAATATAATTTTATATATACTTCATAGGTAGAAATTGGGATGAATTGTAACTTACATGGGAGAGGAAGAGCCAAATGGAAGTTTCATGGGCACTTGGCTAGATTCCCCTTTCATTTATGACATCTATGACACCAATGATAGAGACTCTATGACAGTTATGACACAAGTAAGATATGAAGGCTGAAATACTGACATAATTACATGTCAGGACTGAATAGAGCATATTAGAGGTTGAATTTGGGAGTTGGAGAAAGCCAAGAGGCTCCTACTCAAATTTGGGAGAAGAGGGAAGGTGAAGAGAGAGGCCACATGGCATAGCATAAACAACCACACCAATTCGAATTGGATTTGGAACCTGAGAAGACTAATAATTTTTATAAAATATAGGGATCATCCATGATAAGAATCTTTTTCTCATTTGTGAAATTGTCATTTGTGAATTGTGAGAGCTAGTGGATTACTAGTTTTCTTGCTTAAGCCAATTTCGAGGGTGAAAGATTCCCATCCTAGTTGGTATTTGGAAAAGAAACTCAGTTATTTCATGGAGATTTAATGGAATTTTATTTAAAGTTGTAATATATAGGAAATAATTTGGATTCTTCTATTGCAGCACTCTCTCTCAACTATTTCCAGTTTTCACACCATATTCATGCCAATGGAGGGATTGCGCTTTGGGTGAGCTATTGATCTCTTTGGGGAAGATTATAATGCTAATTATATTATTTTATGATTTATATGCTATGTATTTCATGTTTATAATACTCTCATGTTGAAATAAACAAAATAATTCATGTAAAAATGTTGAACAATGAAGAAATAGTGTCATTTCCCCACTATCTTTTTGTTAACCATTGTAATGCTGATGATTTCGAATTGGGAGAGAATTTAATTGTCCATTTATGATTGGAATCAGTTAAATATTCTATTTTATTCATTATCAGAAATTTTCAAGTCAAAATTCCCAAGATTTGTATGTCAAAATGACTTTTAATGAGCAAACAATGACCATTTCCACTCCAATTTGATATATGCCATGGTAATGCTTATTATTTCAAATGGAGGAATGTATATATGATAAATGTATGATGTATGGACTATAATTAATGTGTATTTCAATTCTCATGTTCATTAATTAAGTATTGGAATCTATTTTACTCATTTTTATTGCATTGGGAGAAGATTTGGTGCATTTTCCCCAAGGGTCGAAATTGTGACATGGGAGTTGTTTTGGAAAGAGTAATAACAGCCTGTATAAACTGAAACATGATGCATATGAGACTTTCAAAAGGTCCCTTACACATACCCAGCCTATTTTCATAAATTCAAGTGACTTTGAGATCATTTGTGAAACCATTTTCGGCATTTACCCAGGGGGAATTGGAGCCCCAATTTGCTAGTAAAGGCTCCTACTTTGAACAAAACATTAAAAAAGTTTGCAGAAGTAATTGGGAGGTAAAAAAACATACATGAGAATTATATTTAATTTATATTATCATTCATGTACCTTCAGAGAAAATTTGGAAGCATTTGGGGCAATTTGGAGGTCTACACATCGAAACTAGTCAAGAGCCAAAATTGTGAAAAAAATGGAAAATTGGGAATTTTTATAAAATTCCAAAAAGGGGACATTACAGTCTTGGACATCTAAATTGAATGAAAATTTTCAAATGGATATGTATTATTCTACCATTCCTATGGTTGGTGGGAATAAAAGGTTTTACAATGAGAAAAGATCACCTTATGTAGTTATCATCCAAGGAAAACCAGATAATCATGATGTCTATGTGGTTGATACTGACTTGGGGTCTTCCATTTTATTTAATGGTGGTCTTCCCTGTGATCCTGAAATTCTTGTATCCATTGAAGTTAAGGAGGAGGGAGAGTTTGCAAAGAGACAAGAGGATTTGGAAAATAAACATAAATAAGAAGGTATTTGGACCATATATTTTGATGGATCTATGGCTAAAGTTGGTGTTAGTGCTAGTGTATATATTATCTCTCCTATCAGGGATTTTAAAGATCTGTCATATAAGTTAACTTTTGAATGTACTAATAATGTGGTAGAATATGAAGCTTTATTAATAGGTCTGAACGCTTTGAAGGATATGGGAGAAAAGAGGCTACAAGTCATGGGAGATTCAGATCTTGTAATAAACCAGGTGAATGACAGTTATCATACCAAACATCCTAGAATGAGGTCTTATAGAAATTAGGTATGGGATATGTTTGGTAACTATTTTATAGAGCATAAAATCAGAGTGATTGCTAGATATGAAAACATAGTAGCTGACTCTTTGGCTATTGCTGCTGGTAAATTTAAAACTCCCATTATTGGCCAAAGAAAGTATAAAGTTGATATTGGGAATAGACCCTCCATACCAGATAATTCCAAATAGTGGCAGGTATTTGAAGATGATATGCAAATAAAAATATTTTTAGAGATGTCTAGTGAATTTGTAAATAATTAGATAGATGGTGAAAATGATATTTTTGAAAACTACCAAGATCATGAAGAGAGTGGAGAAGAAAATGGAGAAGAAAGCTAAAAAACTCATTGGGGGGAAAGGATATAGTTCGGCTGAAGAGGAATCATATCCCAAGAGACCTAATACCTTTAGAGAAGCTTTTTTATGAAAATTATGTTGCTAGAGATCCAAAAATGAATCCTGTTGATGATGCTATTGAAGACAAAATATAGGAACTCAAGAAAATCCAAGGATCATAAAACTGTCAAAAAACTTTCCTGTCAAAGAAAAACCAGACTATGTCAATTTGATGAAAATATACACTGATTTCTTTTCCTAGAGTTATGAATACCTTAAAGAGTATGATAATTCTATCATACAACATAAAATTCCAATAAAACCCAGTGAGAGACATTTCAGGAAAAAAAAAATTGAGAAGGGTTAATCCAATGTTGTTGCCTGTTATTGAGAAAGAAATTAAAAAATTATTCAATGCCAAGATTATCATGACTGAGATGTTCCAAATGGGTTGCAAATTTGGTTCCTTTTAGAAAAAAGAGTGGTGAAATCAGACTTTGCATAGATTTCAGAAATCTTAGCAAAGTTTCTTTGAAGGATAATTACCCTTTTCCAAAAATGGAACATATTTTGCAGAAAGTGATGGGATCTGAAATGATTTCAAATATGGATGGTTTCTCAGGATATAATCAGATAAAAGTGTTTCCTGAGGATTAAGAAAATACTAGCTTTACTACACCATGGGGTACATTTATGTATTCCAAAATTCCTTTTGGTTTATGGAATGTCTTGGTTTTGACCCCATTTGCATTAAAAGATACATGATGTATATTTTGTAATTAATCGTGGTGTGGAGCTAAAGGCCAAAGCCCCACAATCAATTTGGTTGTGTATGTTTAGGAAATAGGGATCGTTGCTGATGGTATATCATGCTATCTAGCATATTATAGTTTTGGCATCATGTAAATATGCACATCAAATAAATTAAACCTACAACTAGCTCTGATGATGCAAGGTTAAATGAAAAGGGCATGATTCCTAAAGTTAAGGGGGGGTTGTCTAACCCATGGGGGTCATTGGGAGTTTGACATGTGTCGACCACCCACTAAACTTCTACTATTTGATTAGTTGGGAGAAGTTATGGCTGGGGAGTGGTGAGTGGAAGGACTGCCATCCTTTGCCCCACGTACACTCCACCAGTGAGCTCGCTCTTCCTCACGTGGAGGGCAAGGAATAGCCACCACTCTCCCACTCTTCCACTCACGGTTTTGGGGTTTTTTTCTCTTTCTCACATAGGCAGGGGTCTATTCATCTCTCTCTTCTCTCACCATTTGCTGGTTGGTGAATCTGTTCCTCCTCACATAGTGAGTCGTTTTGTTGATCCACACACAAGGAGTCATTCTCTCTCACCTTCTCATGCATAGGAATTATGCATTGGTTTTCCTCACCCAGGGAGCGGGAGAATTCATGGATGGCACTCAGATGGATGGCACTCAGGATTTTTGGGTGCAGGAGGCATTCACACTCGGGGCTGTGTGCTTGTGTGTGTGTTCCATACTGGTTTCGGTGGTAGGTGTATGCCTCCTTGCTGATTATGGTCTGTGTCTATGTTTTCCCCTGTCCATGCTGGGAGTTTGGATTCTTTTCCATTTGTGGATTGTGTAATGTTGCCATCGTTTCATTGTGAGTTTGGGGCTATTGTCTTCCCCTGGTTTTGGGTTGCTGATGAGTTGTTTTGGCCATGCTAGGGCCAAGAACAACTCTGAGTTGTCTTGTGGACTTGAGCCATGTTCATCTTTTTGTTTGGGGTTGTCACCCTGCTGTCTTCATCTTCTTCATAGAGCTGTGAATTGTTGTTTTACTATGGTATGCAATGTTTGGTCTTTGGATTGTTGAGAGTAGGATTAGAGGCTGGGTATGCTTGAGAAAACTGGTGTTTGGAGCCACTCAGAAAGAGTTAGACTACTGGCTTTCTGCTCCACAACCATTGAAGAGTATTGGAAAGGGAAGTCAGGGCTTAAGGGACTGTGAAGTAGAGAAAGGACTGATTCCTAGTGTTGGGTGTGTGGATTCCTTAGAGGTCAAGTTTAGCTTTGGTGTAGGCATCCTTATCTCTCCATTGAGGCCACCAGCTTAGCATTTAGCCTTTCCTAGCTCCTTGACAACTTGATAAACCCTGCTGTGTGGGCTTGGTTTTTTGGTGTAACCTTGGCTATGTGTAAGTCTGCTCAACCCTTATACCTTGGGGAATGATGCCCAGCTCGGGGATGGTAGTGTTGCTGAGAGATTAATGAGCACGATGGCCTATGGTTGACTGGAACATTGCAGTGACATAGCTGGTTGTGGGACAAGTTCTTATCAGATAAGTATTCTTGTCCATTTTGCTTCTACATTTACATTTAATGTCTATTGTCTAATGAATCATGATGAACATGTTGATGCCTAAATGAATGTATGATGGTTTCCGTTGTGCACATGAATAGACATCTTAGTATGTTTTATGTCTTAGGCATTTTATTTCAGTTTATATGCATGTTCATGTTCATGGGGCTATTTTTCCCGGAGGTTTTTGATGGTTTGGTAGCGTCCTCTTTGCCGGTCAGAGGGTCGGGGATGTTACAGTATGGTATCAGAGCAAAGGTTGCAGCATGGGCCTGAATGGGCCATGAAAATGCAGTGACAGAGCCTACAAGTTGCAGCATGGGCCTGAATTGGCCATGAAAGTTCAGCTAGCAGAGGCAGGTTTCCTTTTACCCAATAGAAAATAGAATAAAATCTGTGCATGACAAGAGAATCTTGGAAAATTTCTCTAAGTAATGGGATCATCAAATCATCGGAGGACTTATTCTGAAGTCCCGCTGATGCATCGAATCACCTAAGCAAAAGGCCGTCCGACGAGGACCACCGAATAAAATCTCAGAAATTTTCGTAAGTATCCAGACTGTCGACCATCAAAAAAATTTACAGGATCACTCCTTTGATGCAGTGGAAGTCTTAGTCAGAAAGCCCTCGGATACGGGAAACCAACGGATGGTGAAAAGAGAGGAAAATCCATCAGAATTCATTAGCTGAAGACCGCCGAAACGATGGCGCAAAGTAGTTAATGGAGTCGCCACAGTGTCGAGAGGAAATAGTAGATGGAATATCCGACGGAGCGTTACGGGAAAATGACAAGGAGAAAGAAAGGATTGGCCATCGGTGATCGGTGACACTTAGTTGTAGGGATCACCGAAACGACGGCTCCGTAGGGTTAAAAAAATCACCGAAAAGACAACGATGAGTAGTTGTTCGAATCGTCGATGTAGTTTCGGTAGAGAAAAGACAAAGGAATAGAAGATGGTTGAGCCAATGAAGTGGCGGAAAGATTGTTAAGGAAGAAATTTCAGAAAATGTTTTCTAAGTATAGGAATTGTCGGTCATCGACAAAAGTTAGTGGATGCAGGAGTCCCAGTTTCGGTGGAGATCAACTGAATACCGCCAAAATGCCGGCTCAATGTAGTTGAGGAAACATTCGATGTTGACCTTAGGTGTCGGAAAAGTTAGTCATTCGGACTGCCAATGATATCGGTGGAAATTAGTTGTTGGGTTCACCGACATGAAAGGAAGAAGAAAATTTTTGAAAATTTGCCTAACTGAAGAAAACATCAGAAAATGATAGGAGATCGGGCCGCTGATGAACATCATCGGAAGGATTAAGTTGTTCAGGCATCTACTATTGTGGTTGTCATGTGAACTATCCTCCTGATAGTTATAGGTTTTAACCACCGACGAGGTGTGTGGCAGAACCCACAGTTGATTGGATTGCTGCCATTGCAGATGTCTATGGGACTAACAGTCTGATGCCACAGTTGCTAGTCGTTTCGATTGCCGACAAGGTGATGGCCATGGAAACTTATAGTCAACAGGGTCATCGATGAGTGCCAGATAAATGTAGTCGTCTGGGTCGCTGAAGTGTCGGAAGACTAGTCCACCAAGGATCAGAAACGTCGAAAACTTAGTTGGAAAGAGACCCGTTAGGGAGAAATAAATTTTGGGTTTTTCAAAGTGGAATTTTTCTCAACAAATTCCAACTGTTTTTCAGAGATTTTGGCAGTCTTCAGTGAAATTCTCAGTGGATTTTTCAGCAGTTATAGGGCTGAAAAGGAAGAAAATTCCAGGTGGCTGAAGTTCACATTTCAGACCAGAATACATTTGGTAAAAAGCATCATTTTTGAAGTGGTGTGGTTTTCACACCCGAGGTCAGAATGAAGCATGTGTATAGGCATTGGAAAAACTATCCAGCAGGGAACATGGAGGAATCGCTAGAATTTGAATGTGGAGCAGCAAAGTGCTAGTGATTGCTTGAAAGAGAAATGCACTGACTGTCAATATGGACAAATCCAGGAATTGCATGCCTAGAGGTAGCAAGACCATGAAGTCAAACCAGCTGTTGTGTGGAAGAGGAGTTCCATGCAAGGATGAGGGAATTGAAAAGGGAAGTTTCCTTAAACCCTATCTTGCTAATTATAACTACATTTTATAAGTTTTATATAGGAAATGTATGAGGATATGCTTTGCATGCATAGGATATTATATGTTGGTAAGAATAGTGAGCCACTAATTATAATTACTACATTGGTGTTGACATTAGTGGAAAAACCAACGACAACATGGACATGGCTGAATATGTTGCTGAGGATGACGAATGTGACCAACAAACCTATGGAGAAAGGGATAAGGCAACAAGTACATAATCAAAAGTTGGTGAGCAAATTCTGCAAACTCTTGCAAGAGACTGACCAAACTGGTGATGTCAAGGGTGTAAGTAGGACCCATGAAGGTTAGTAAGTACATGAAGAGGGTAGTCATGATCAGTTGGCTGCCGAAAATGCTCCATGGAAGGGCAAGGTGGTACAAATGATATGCTTGTGAAGTAAGGAGTATCTAAACATTTCATTTAAATTTCATAAATGATGTGACTATACCCGGTAATTTAAAGTATGATAATGATTGCATGAAGTAAATGAGTTTTGGTAATATTTATGTGATTAGCAATGGGAAGTATTTGAATTTTGTAAATTCTGAAAATGATTTAGAGATTGTTGTAGCAATGAAAAGGTTATATGCATCAAGACTTTCCAAGTGTTTGGCTAATTGAAGTTCAGGTTTCAGGTAGATTGTTTGGAGAATGGAAATGAGAGTAAGACCATGATAAAGGCCGGAATATAACATGGGAAAGATCCAAACCTCATGAGAAGAGTCTCATGGCTATGAAAATAGTTTGTATGTTGAATGAATTGTCAATTTAAATTTGTAAATTTCATATTTGAGAATTTGCTGACAACTACTAATCACTATTGGCTTGCATAGAATTGTGTCACGAGGACGCATTGTAAGTGGGTGTTCATGTTATGCTAGTAAGCATAAAATTATAATGGGCATAGTGGTGCTAATTACAAGAGACCCATGAGTGAGGATCACCTCATTGCTAATAAAATCAAATTCTGTAGTAGACAAAGTTGCAAATTCACATTGAATTTAATTACTAATGTCTTTGCTTGGTTATGGAACAATCAATTTGGATTGTATTATCAGATAATGATTGACTGTTTGGCTACTTGATGCATGTGCCAGAGGTACACATTGCAGGAAGACCATGTGTGATGGCCTAAAGGAGCCAAACTTTATGGTGAGGTTCTCCCTTATCTTGGAAATGGGTTTTGGGTGAAACTCCATTGGACATTTTGGAAATGTCTCATCTGCACTACATGTTTGGTAAGCAACATGAGTGAGATGGTATAGATTATGTAGGTAAGACATGTGTGGATATGAAAGAAGGATTTGGGATGGAAAACTGAGGGACTGTCAACTCAGAGAAGGGAGCCCCCATTCCTCCTCAATGAAAGAATACTGCATCGGAAAATGGATAAGTGTTCTGTGACCCTAGCTAAGAAGATGTATGCCAAATTGTTAAATTCCATATGCAGAACATGTTTGATTCTATTTCAATTATGACCGATTGGTTGAGTATGAATAGGGCCTACATGGCACACACTGGAAAAGGGTGCACACTTTTTCAATGTCGGATCATGAAAGGGTTTTTCAATATTGATTACACCCTAGGGAGTGGACGCACTCTTGGTGTCTCAATACTTGATAGAGAATGATATGAAACAGGATTATTGTTTTAGAGCAATAAACACTAACAAATATACTTATATTGCTTGTGCTCTTAGGCTAAACAGATGTAGTCTAGTATTGTACACTGAATGGACAATGTCTTGAGCTCATCCTACCTTCTACTAAAGAGCACAGAGAAGGGAGTGGTTTCTTGTGTTGTATGGGGTAGTCGAATTAGAGCTCACTGCTGGAAATGAAACCTAGAAATGGTCATTTAGTGTTGATGGCTTGATAAACCCAACGGTGTTGGATTGGATGATGATTGGTTGTTGATAATAAGTGTATTGTTGATATAAGTGTAGGTGATTTGTTGATGGTCTAATAAACCCAACTAAAGGTTGGCTTGACTGTGTAATTATTTGATGTTGTGGAAATTGTGGAAATGTTATAGGGTTGGCTTGAATACCTGTAGTCTGATAAACCCAACTGTTAGCTGGCTTGGCTGAGTAGCCTGATAAACCCAGTAAGTGTATTGGCTTGATTGCCTACGGCCTGATAAACCCAATTGTGTATTGGCTTGGTTGGACGGTCTGATAAACCCCACTGTAGGTTGGCTTGACTGTGCTTGATATATATAAAAGGATGTTGTGAAGTAGCCTGCATGCTGACCTAACATCGAAGTCCATAGGCGATCCCAAGTCTTGCAAAGCGAAGCAAGATCCTGTGGACCAGCGAGGAAACGCACAATACAGATAAGTATTGGATTATTTTGCAATTTCTTGCTTATGAATATACATGTGTATATGATTTTGTTATGATGTTTTAAGCTCTTGCTAAGAGATAGAAACCGATGAGAATAAACTAAACATGTGAATCTATTCAATGTTTGAATATAGGTATTGTTGGAAGCGAGGAATACGAAAGCATCCTAGGGGTGCATGTGGACATGTGACTGTCCTGAAGAGCTCAAAATGAGTAGTAATGAAAAAGGCGCTAGTGAGACTATGAAGTTCCTAGCAGCCGAGGCAAACCATGTGGGGAGGCTCCATGGTTGAGAGGTCCGAAATAGACCGAAGACATTAAGTGTCATGACCAAGAGGGATTGGTCCAACATTCATGGTGAAGTGAAAGAGGCTGAGAGCATGAAAAGCCACAGCGGCAGTGTGGGTTCTAGGATGGAACAAAACAAATAGGGGAAAAACTCTTGCTGCTCTCTCTTTCCCTTTTGATTATATATGTATATATTTATGCATTGTGAAAACACAAGATTGTTGAATGCATGTATGACTGAAATTGGAATGTGTGTATTTTCTTAAAGTAAATCGTGAATGCTGGAATGGTTAATTCCCTGTCGAACAATGGACATGAATGAGCTCATGTGCCTGGCATGAAAAATATGAAAGTCTCCTTGATAAGACTTGGACTGTCATGCCAATTGGGAAATTGATTGATTGATATTAATGCCTATATTATGCTTGGTCTAACAAAGTTTCCATGATGCATTTCATAGGTGAGAAAGGTGAAATCTAGTGGTGCACATTTATCATGGAAGTAGACCAAAAGTTGTTGGACTTGGCTGGAAGCCTCCTTCAAATGATTGCCAGGACCCAAGAGAATCTTGGGGAGATGCTCAAGATATAGAAAATGCAGAATAAGATGACCCACCAGATTTTGCAAGATTCTATTGGTTTGTAAAAGGAGGTAAAAAGCCTTCTGGGAGCAATCCATAAAGGTGAAGGAAAGGAAAGTGGATCAATGATAGGACATTCATCCAAGTGGTCCATTAAGAAATGGTCAAGGCATGAAGAATCAAGGGAAATTGAGCAGGTAAAGATGAAGCAACCAGCGAAATGTTGGAAATGCGGAGGACATCATTTACGTCGGGACTGCCCAATGAGGGAACATAAAGAGGGCAGTAGCCACAAAGTTCCTAGACTTGGGGATAAGTTGAAAGCCGATAACCGGAAGAAGAAGATCATGGAAGCTGAGGGGCTTGGTCCTGAAATTCCAAAGTAAATAATTGGACGTGGGACAGATCTACAAAATTTTGAAATTTTGATGTGCAAATCGTATATGTATTCCTATGTATTGGAACACCGAGGATGGTGTTATTCTAAGGGGGAGGGGATTGTAATGTCCCGGTTTTGACCCCGTTTGCATTAAAAGATACATGATGTATATTTTGTAATTAATTGTGGTGTGGAGCTAAAGGCAAAATCCCCACGATCGATTTGGTTGTGTATGTTTCGGCAATAGGGATCGTTGTCGATGGTATATCGTGCTATCCAGCACATTATAGTTTTGGTGTCATGTAAATATGCACATCAAATAAATTAAACCTATAACCAGCTATGACGGTGCAATATTAAATGAAAAGGGCATTATTCCTAAGGTTAAGGTGGGGGGTTGTCCAACCCGTGGGGGTCATTGGGAGTTTGACATGTGTCGACCACCCATTAAACTTCTGTTGTTTGATTAGTTGGGAGCAGTTATGGCTAGGGAGTGGTGGGTGGCAGGACTACCAGCCTTTGCCCCACGTACACTCCACCAACGAGCTCGTTGTTCCTCACGCGAAGGGTAGGGGAATGGCCACCAATCTCCCACTCTTCCACTCACGGTTTTGGGGATTTTTCTCTTTCTCATGCAGGCAGGGGTTTGTTCAGCTCTCTCTTCTCTCACCATTTGCTGGTCAGTGGATCTATTCCTCCTCACACAGCGAGTCATTTTGTTGATCCACACACAGGGAGTCGTTCTCTCTCACCTTCTCATGCATAGGAATTATATGTTGGTTTTCCTCACCCAGGGAGCGGGAGAAATCATGGCTGTCACTCAGTATTTTTGAGTGCAGGAGCCATTCACACTCGGGGCTGTGTGCCTATGTGTGTGTTCCATATCAGTTTCGGTGGTAGGTGTATGCCTCCTTGCCGATTGTGGTCTGTGTCTATGTTTTCCCCTGTCCATGTTGGGAGTTTGGCTTCTTTTCCATTTGCGGACTGTGTAATGTTGCCATCGTTTCATTGTGAGTTTGGGGTTATTGTCTTCCCATGGTTTCAGGTTTCTATGTATGCAAGTACCTTTTGGGTTGCTGCTTAGTTGTTTTGGCCACACTAGGGCCAAGAACAACACTGAGTCATCTTGTGGACTTGAGCCGTGTTCATCTTTTCGTTTGGGGTTGTCACCCTACCATCTTCATCTTCTTCACAGAGCTGTGAACTATTTTTTTACTGTGGTATGTAGTGTTTGGTCTTCGGACTGTTGAGAGTAGGATTAGAGGCTGGGTATGCTTGAGAAAACTGGTGTTTGGAGCCACTCAGATAGAGTTAGACTACTGGTTTTCTGCTCCACAATGCTTGAAGAGTATTGGAAAGGGAAGTCAGGGCCTGAGGGACTATGAAGCATAGAAAGGACTAATTCCTAGTGTTGGGTGTGTGGATGCCTTAGAGGTGAGGTTTAGCTTTGGTGTAGGCATCCTTAGTTCTCCATTGAGGCCACCATCTTAGCATTTAGCCTTTCCTAGCTCCTTGACGAATTGATAAACCCTATTGTGTGGACTTAGTTGTTCGGTGTAACCTTAGCTATGTGTAGGTTTGCTCGACCCTTATACCTTGGGGAATCATGCCTAGCTCGGGGGTGGCAATGTTGCTGAGAGATTCATGAGCACGTTGGCCTATGGTTGGGTGGAACATTGTAGTGACGTAGCTAGTTGTGGGACAATTTCTTATCAGATAAGTATTCTTGTCCATTTTGCTTCTACATTTACATTTACTGTCTATTGTCTAATGAATCATGATGAACATGTTGATGCATAAATTAATGTATGATGGTTTCCACTATGCACATGAATAGAAATCTTAGTATGTTTTATGTCTTAGGAATTTTATTTTAGTTTATATGCATGTTCATGTTCATGGGGCTATTTTGCCCGGAGGTTTTTGATGGTTTGGTAGCGTCCTCTTCGTCAGTCAGAGGGTTGGGGACGTTACAGTTTAATGAATGCAGGGGCTGCTTTCCAATGCACCATGGGAATTGCTTTTGCAGAGGAAAAGGGTAAATTTGTGGTTTTCTACATGGATGATATCACTATGTACTTAATATATGATAGGGAGCATATTTATCATTTGGAGAAATTTTTTCTGAAATGTAAAAAGTATGGAATATCATTAAACCCCATAAAATCAAATTTTGCATTGGAGGAAGGAAAATTTATAGGGCGTATTATTTCAAAGGATGATATAAATATTGATCCAGAGAGAATCAGTGTAATCCTGAAGGTTGAGGAGACAAGAAGTAAAAAGGAAGTGCAATCATTCATTAGAAAGGTAAATTTTTTGAGAAGGTTTATTCCCATTTTTGCTGAGATATTAATGAATATCACTAATATGATGAAAAAGGACCATGAGATAAAGTGGACAATAGATGTAAGGAGTTCCTTCAGGGATATTAAATAGGCTATCACAAAATCCTCGGTCCTGGTAAGTCCAAATTTTAGCAAATATTTCCTAATCTTTTCGTATGCTTCTAACCACACTATTGTTGGATTTCTCTTACAGAAAAATAGTCAGGATGTTGAACAGCCTATAGCCTTCTTTAGTAAAGTGTTAATAGATGGAGAGTTGAAATATGACATTATGGAAAAACAAGCATATGCTCTAATTAAATATTTGAAATATTTCAGATTTTATCTTCTTGATTCACATGCTATTTTGTATGTTCCTAGTAATGTGGTGAAGAGAATCCTTACCCAGCCAAATCCAGAAGGAAAAAGAGCAAAATGGATTGTTGTGTTACTAGAATATGACATTGAAATTAAATGCACTAATCTAATTAAAGGACAAGGACTTGCAAATATGATGAAAAATTCCAACTGTGAATCCTTACAACTCAATTTGTTGACCAGTCATTCAAATCAGCTTGATGCAGGGGTGCAGGTAATGCTTGATTTATGTATGTCTCCATGGTATTCTAATATTGTGTATGTGTTGCAAAATTTACAGGCTCCTGCAAGGTTAAGAAAAACAAGAGCAAGATCCTGGTGGTGTTTTTCCACGGGGACTTCAGTTAGTGAACCTCTCACATAGCACGTGTGATCGTGGGATATTAAAGAACACCCTTAATTTCGAGAGATATTGACCCAAACTCTTTTTGTTGAAAACCCATCCCAATACTTAAAACCTCCTCCTGTTATAGCTGATTTCACCACTCCAGGTGAATCACACTTTGTATGGCCTTCCCCTGTCCCACTGCAGAATCCTTAGACCCCTTGGACCATTTTTTGTCCTTTGATGTTTCCCTGACCATCCCTAACAACATGTGAAAAATTATACACACAACTTTTAAACCTATAATTGCGTATATACGTGGGTTTGACCACTAAAACCGTGTACATCGGGATGTGTACAAAATCCAAATCCTTTTGGAGTTTTCCTTGACATGGATCCGACTCACTTGACTCCTGGCCTTCCCTATGCCTTGAGATCGCTCGGATTCGACCTTACATTACCCCTTTGAAAATCTATATAAGGAACCCCTTGGTACATTGAAGGCATAAGAGAGAATTGAGAGCAAAGAAACTATAGTCCATTGTTGCCAGAACTTATGCTTGAGTTTGCATCCCTTTCTCCCTTGGAGCACTTTGGTGTTCTTCCCAAGCTTGCCTTTTTCTTGTGAGCTTGCTATCGAGAGATGGAGGATTGAAGTGGTGGAGGCTCAAGTGGGGGATTCAGTTTCTCCAGTTTGCAGACATGTCGTCAAAGGTTGTATCTTGTAATCTCTGATTTATATTAATAGAAATATATTTTCCTGTCCAATAATGTGTGTTTGAATGAATATTTTATCCATGGGATTATGTCAAATCCTTATACATTATTGATTATATATGCTAGAATAGATCTAACACCATGATATATAGAATGCTTGTATTGTTTACTTGTTGTTGAGGAAGTAATCTATCAATTCAAGCTGAAGTTGTAAATCTCGACAGGGATTTTCTTCAACCATGTGGAATAAGGTACGAGGTTTGATCCTTTAGTGTTAGACATTTAATTTATATTGCATATTGGAAAGGATTGATTTCTAGAGTCAAGTTGTCTATTGTGGTACCCCAAGCCATAGGAATTTCTCTCCATAATAGAAATGGTGACTCCGCTGGGGAGTTCCTAGTAGTTGTCCTTTGGGGGTTGTTCTATCGGCATTCAATGAATTTGAATTTCTCTTTCTCTCTTGTTTCTATGTCGGGTCTGGGGGCATGTTTTCCTGGTAGTGTCTGATTCGTGTGAAGTTTGTCTCATCCTGTCTGTTTGCCTTGAGTTTATGCACCTTTCTTCCTGTACGTGAGCTTTTAACTCACAGTCGCGTATACATGCGGGTTTACTATGAACAGTCATGTATGCCCTTAGTTTTGCCTTTTTGTGGAAGTTAAATGGTTGTTGGGTGAAGTTTGATGTTTGTTGAGTCTCCTTTGGCACTGCCTGAGTCTGTTTATACCTCTGTTTCTGACTAGAGACGTTTTTTTTAGGCTAATTTTTTTTTTAAGAAGGTTCTTGTCATGGCATTTTTTATTTTTTGTTTGAGATTAGTGCATTAGATTTCTTTTACCTTAGTGCTTTGCTTGAGTGTTGTTTGAGTGTGCTCATAGAGTCTGGGGGTTGTAGAATCATTCTTTTGCTTTTTGTATCTCATTTTATTTCAAAAAATCCAAAAACATTTGCTTATCATCATGCATTGCATTTTGCATTTTGCATTGTACTTGCACTAGATTTGCTTTGGAGTACTAGTTAGGACTTCATATAGGAAAACTTGCATTCCTCATTTGAAGAAAAATTGTGCATTTCACGTAGTAGCATACCCTATTTTCATGGACACAATGCATTAGCATTGATTGTTAGGTGTGCATTTTACTTCATGTTGTGTCATAACACCATTAGTTGCATGACCATATCCCTCTTTTGAGTAATAAAGCCAATTAAAATCAACGCTTAAATTAAAATGAACTACACTCTTTTCTTTTCTAGGGTGCACCAACAAGCTTAGGTTTTAGGATCTTGGAATAGTTCATTGTGAGTAAATTCTCCAAGATCACTAAAAAACAACATGTATGTGTCTGTCCAAGTGAGTGTGTGAAATCCTTGGTATAACCAGTGTTTCTCAGGATCCTCCTCTCAAAAGGGATTTAAGCATGAGGCAATGTGAGCGGTTATTGATTGGGATGACCCCTAGTCATAACTGAGTAGCACCAGAGATATTTCCAGGATTGTATTCATATCTGGGGGCTCTTTCGAGAGTTTCGGGCTTTGCTACCCTGCCCATACGGTCAATCCCGCCCGCGACTGTCTGCCTGAGCATTGATTATATTGAGGTGACCTTAGTGGCCTTACCTAGGATATTGAGGGGGTACTTTGTAGGGGTTATTCTGTGGGTGTCTTGGCCAGGTTGGGGTCAGATGTCACAGTCGCTTTACGCGTTGAAGCTGAGGGACACAATAATTGGTTATGTAACTCTGCTTGTTTTATATGGGAGTCTCAAGCCTCTCCTAGGTGAGACATACCTACTTCATTCAGGAGCTCACTTAGCCAGCCCTTGTTTGCTTGCATTTGGATTTAGTTTTAATTAGTGATTGGTCTGTGCATGATAGCTTGCCTAGGGTTTATGTAAATAGAGAGTCTTTTCTATTTTTTGAGTCATTGTGGATTCAGGTGCGGCTCCTCGCCATTCTCGTTGTTTAGAAGGACTTCTGCCTTCTACCTCTCCTCCTCCTTTGGAAGAGAGACCTAGACAATCCAGGTGGACTATCTCACACATTGATTCACACACCATGGGAGACCATTTAGAAGGTATTCTTGAACCACCTTCTCCCATTCGTGTAGACGATGGGGAGTTTACTCCTACTTACGATCCTTCACCCGACTTGGCTGAGTTAGGTCCTATGATTTCTGAGATAGGAACCATGCATGATAGACCTACTCACTCTAGGGTTGATTCCCCATTGATGGGTTACCAGTACGGAATGTCGGAGGACGCCGAGACTCATTTTGAACCCGCCAGCACTAGCTATGGTAGTTATGGTATGTCTGGTTTTCCTACACATGATTTGGCATTTCATGTCGAATCTAACTTCGAGCCTAACACTATGCCTGGGGGCACTCTCATTCCTTACCATGCGGAGAGGTTTGGGAGCACTAGTCACATTGCACCTTCCATCCCGGTGGTGGAAGTTACATCACATGTTCCTCCTAGGTCTAGGGTTAGTGATCCTATTAGGATAACAGATCTGAGACGAGTGACTATAGGGAATAGTACGTACTTGATCACTCAGATCCCTTTGTCCTCTATCCCTAGTTCTTCAAATATTCACCCTCCACCTCATTCACATGGTCCTTCGAGTCAGCACATGGCTACGAGTCAGGTCCATACTGTGGTTACTAGACTGATTGTGTCTCAGGTTTACATACCGCCCATTGCTTTGGGAGGTTATGTTCATACTTCTAGAGGTCATGTTACTACTTCTGAGGCGTATATCCCTACTTCCTGTATGTATATTCCTAATTCCAGAGCGTATCTTCCTACCTACGGAGTGTCTCATGGGACATCGCATGCGATGACTTATGGACCCTATTATGGGACACAGTATGGATAGGGTTCTTCACCTTATGGAGGTGGGTATCAACAACCTGCTTACTCTCCTAATTATCGATTTGTAGCTCCTACTAGTCAAGGTCCACCACACTATGGTGCTTCCACGCCACCCTATACGGGTCATACGGGAGGAGGGCACTAAGGCCAAGGCCATGGTGGTAATCAGACCTATATGAATCAGGGAGCGGTCCATTAACCTAATCATCCTAGGCTCCCTTTCCTCGTGACACTCAATCGTCCTGACTTGTCAATATTGACAAATGATCCTATAGCTCATGACCCAGCTTGGCCGGCTGTCCCTACCAAGCTTCCTTCGGACATACCTAAGTTCGAGGGAAAACCAGGAGAGGATCCGAGAGAACACGTTACTACGTTTCACCTATGGTGCTCTTTGAATTCCTTACATAAGGACTCAATCCATTTGAGACTATTTCAATGCACCCTTACAGGGCCTGCCGTGAAATGGTATATAGAGTTACCTCGGGGAGCTTTTGCTTTGTTCGATGACCTTGCAATGACTTTTCTTAATCACTTCCAGCTACCAGTGTGCTGTGACATTGGTACTTAACTCTTGTCGACATTTCGGTAGGATAAATCCACACATATCTCGGATCATATTCAAGAGTGGCATAGACGGAAGAGGTTAATTAAAGCCTTTATACCGCTGGAGTTCCTCCTCGAGTGGTTCCTCAAGTCATTATTGCCACATATAGCAAAGGGTGTTTCCACATTCGGAGTGTAGAATGAGGAACACGCAATTTTTAGGGTGCAGGAACTGGACCTAATCTATGCTCAGTCCGGTTAGTTATATGAGATTATTCCCAATGCTTCGCGTTCTAGTTTCGACCCCAAAGTCAAACCTGGACCACATGCCGATGGCATTGTGGGTTGTGCAAGTGTGAAACCTATGGATTCGGTTGCAAAACAAGTTAGTCAATTGTCAATCAACCAATCTACTCTGGGACAAGCTTCGGCTTTGTCTCAACCCGCCCAAACGGCGAGTGTACTTTCAGTGCAATCGTCGGACCAGAAGGGTAACCAGCAACCCGGATGGAATAGAAAAAAGGGTAAGAATAATCATAAGGGCAGGAATAAGAATGAGAATGCTAATAATAATGAAAAGAATGGTCATAATGCTGGGGGGGACAAGCAAGCTAAACGTAAGGTTAAGTTCCCTTGTAAGTTGTGTAAGAACGATCACCTCACTTACTTGTGCCCTCGTATTGAGGAAGCTTCGAGATTCTTGGCACAGGGCCCAGCTATGCTAACTAACCCTTTACTGCACAATCAAAATATGAACTCAAAGTCCCATGACCAGTCTGGTGGTGATCAAGATCCGTCGGAGGGTAGTGGTCGTGGTTGCATTAACATGGTCCGTGCTGTGAAAGTTGTGACCCATACGAAAGATTATGGTTCGTCACAACCCAGCCTAGGTAAAGAGCCTGATCCACAAGGGTCTCCTTTGCATATTGAGACACATGTGGATAAGCCTGAAGCTGCACCTCACATTCCTAAGGGAGTCCTTAAGCGTTCGGGGCACAATCCAAATTCCCGAGCCGCCCAGAACTATTCAGTTGTCGAGGATTTGGGCCACACTCCTTGTGCGATGTCTGCATTGGAAGTGCTTCAAAGTTGTCCTTCGCAAAGGAAGGCACTGCTTTCTGCCCTTGGTGTGAATGATGATGATTCTTCCTCTATGATTAACTTTGAAACCACAGGACTTCATCCTCGCTTGCCTTACTATGTGTCTCTTTTGATTCACGTAGAATGTCTTAATATGATCGTCAAGCATACTATGATTGACGAAGGTGCTGCTGCTTCTGTGATGTCTTTATCATGTTGGAAGGGTTTAGGTTCCCCTAAGCTGTCTAAATCAGTGACCATGTTAATTGCGTTCGATGAGAGATCATTTAGGCCACATGGCATTCTTCTTTCCCTTAAAGTCTATTTGGGAGGGAAGACCATTGCGATAGAGGTCGAGGTGGTTGATGCGCCCCTTGACTACAATCTCTTGCTGGGTAGGAAATGGATGTACAGTATGCAAGCCATTGCTTCTTCCTTGTTCTGTGTTGTATGCTTTCCACATAACGGGAAGATCGTAACGATTGATCAAATGACATTCAAGAATCCATCTGTTACCACATCTTCGGGGGCTTCAATCCCAATTGTTGAACACTCTCAGCCGGGAATTGGGAGTGTGGGTGTAGGCATGTATCCATCCCTCATGGGAATCTTTAGTTGTCCTGCACCGATCCTTATGATAGGATCTAGTTCCGATGAGGCTTCGACATCTATGAGATTGGTGTCTTTTCACATGATTCATATGGAAGATCCTTGGATTCTTCCTACACCGAGTACTTTGAGTGATCCCATCGTGATAGAAGTGTTGTTGCCTGCAACTATGATAGCTTATCAAGCTAATCTCGAGTGTGTTGCAGAGCCTAGTCCTTCCTCTTCGTGAATGGAAGAGGAGGACCCTTATGTGCTGCCGGCATGGGCAGTACATTCTTCTCATGCACACGACTTCCTTGATACAGTTTTCTCTTCAGATGAAGCGATTATTGAGTCTATGTCAGGAGTTGAGCCACCATGGGAGGAACTCCATCATAGATTTTACTTCCTTCCCGAGCTTGACCGCTTGGAGCGTGAGGATTTTAGGGCAGTTCTTAGTTAGAGATTTGGTAGTCCTATGGTTCCATTAAGCTCTCCTGGTCCGATGGCTAATGGAAACATGGTGAACGTATCTTCAATGATTCCTATCAACATCTCTCACAATCCTGGCATGATAGAGAATGTCTATACTGGGGGTAGAATGTTCCCATGCTGAGATTCTAGAATACACCGAGCTATTTAAGGAATTCTGTGATATTTTTTCTTGGTCTTATGACGAGATGCCAGGTATTGACCCTCATATTGTCCAGCATGAGATTAAGAATTACCCCAACACTAAGCCTATTCGACAATGGTTGTGTGCGGTGAATCCGAGGAAAGCACCCGCCATTAAGGCAGAGATAGAGAAGCTGTTGAAAGTTGGTTTCATCTATCTCGTTCCCTTGACCGAGTGGGTTTCAAACCCCATTCCGGTGGATAAGAAGCAGGGATCGATCTGCATATGTACTAATTTCCGCGATTTGAATCGTGCCTGTCCTAAGGACAATTTTCCCACACCATTTATTGATCAGATTTTGGATGAGTGTGTGGGTAGAGAGGTTTTTTCCTTCATGGATGGATTTTCCGGATATAATCAGATACAGATTAAACCTGAGGACCAACATAAGACTGCATTTATTTGTCCTTGGGAACTTTTGCATATCAGAAAATGCCTTTTGGCCTTAAAAATGCCGAAGCTACGTTTCAGCGGGCAATGACCTTGATCTTCCATGATCTCAAGTCAATTATCAAAGTATTTTTGGATGACCTTGTTGCTCATTCTCGTATGAGAATGTGTCATCCCTATCACTTGAGATTGGTATTCGAAAGATGCCGGCACTATTCGGTTAGATTAAAACCTCATAAGTGCATCTTTTTTGTGAATTCAGGTCGTTTGTTAGGATTCATCGTGTCTAAAGAAGGTATAAGAGTCGACCCTTCGAAGGTTGAGGAAATACTTCAGTTGTCTCCCCCAAAGAATATTCGTCATCTTCAGTGTTTGCAAGGCATGGAAAACTTCTTATGAAGATTTGTTGTCAACTTTGCCAATTTTACTAGAGGCTTCATGCTTCTATTGAAGAAGGACACCCCCTTTTATTGGGATGAGCGAGCCTAGGAGTCCTTTGATGCACTCAAGCAAGCCCTAGCATCAGCCCTGGTGATTAGTCCCCCAGACTATAGCCATGATTTTCTATTATATGTGGTTGCATCCTTAGAGACGATTGGTATGGTTTTGGTTCAAGAGGATGAGGAGCTCCAAGAGCATGTCATATATTATCTGAGCCAGAACCTTATTGATGGAAAAATTCATTATTCTCATGTCGAGAATCTTGCTTTAGCTACCGTCCATGCGGTTCAGCGATTGAGACATTATATTCTCCTTCTCCAGACCTTAGTTGTAGCCCATGTCAATCCATTTCAATTCATCCTCACTTGAAGGATGATTGGGGGAAAATATAATAAATGGATTGTCATTTTGCAAGAGTTCGATCTTGAATTTGTTTCGGCAAAATCGAAGAAGTCTTTAATTTTTGTAGAGCTTATATCGGATATCTCGAGTGAGGCCGAGGAGTTGGTTTGTGAAGATACATTTGTCGATGAACACATCTTCTTAATCTCAACTTCAGACCCATGGTATGGGGATATCATAATATATTTACAAACATTGAAGACCCCTACTCACCTCTCGCGAGATGAACGATGACGATTATGTGATGTCTTTAATAACTACCTCATAGTGGATAACACTTTGTACCGCCGTGGGGTAGATTCCATTTTATGACATTGTTTAACTCATGAAGAGGTAGAGGTTGTGTTTAATGATTGCCATGGAGGGGCGTGTGGTGGTCATTTATCTGGGCTTTCTATAGCTCAAAATATTTTAAGAACGGGTTATTTCTGGTCGTCAATATTTAAGGATTGTGTTGATGCTGTCAAGAGGTGCCACACTTGCTAGGTGTTCGCATGTAATATGCACTCGAAAATTGCCCTTCACTAAGTGGGGGCTCAATTTTATGGATTACAACCCAGCTTCGGCTGGGGGGAAACGTCATATTATAGTGGTTGTTGATTACTTCACAAAATGGGATGAGGCTATGCCTACAGTAAAATCCGACGGTGAGACAGCCGCCCACTTTGTATTCAACCAAATTATTACTCAGTTCGGAATTCCGAAAGATCTTGTCACTGACCATGGCTCGCACTTTCAGAACCGTATGATGGAAGAGTTGGCCTCAAAGTTAGGGTATAAGCAAGAGCATTCCTCTTCTTACTACCCTCAAGCGAATGGCAGGTATAGGCAGTGAATAAATCACTCAAATCCATTCTTCAACGAACCATTGCACAAAGCAAGAATAATTGGCATATCATGTTATATCCTGCTTTGTGGGCATATCAAACCACTGTTAAGACTACCAGTGGTTTTTCTCCATATCAACTTGTACATGGAGTGGAGTCAATATTGCCAGTTGAATGAGAGATTCCTTCTTTGAAACTAGCTGTAGAACTCTTACCAGACACTTCACCATTGGAGGAGCGTTTGGTCCACCTTGAGCAACTTGATGAGCAGCGTCAGGATGCTTTGGTGGCTCTAGAAGTTAATAAACATGGTGTAAAGGTCCAGTACGATAAGTTGGTCCATCCAAGGAAGTTTAGTGAGGGAGACTTGGTCCTTTTATGGGATAACCCGAAAGAACCCTTGGGTGCAGGAAAATTTAATCCCATGTGGCGTGGTCCTTACGTGGTCAAACGTGTCTTAGAGAAGGGTGCTTATGAGTTAGTGGATTACAAGGGAATGGCCTTGGTGGAGCCTAGAAATGGGTCGTATCTCAAGAAATACTATGCATGATATTTAGCCAAGGATTCTTATTGTATATTATTGTACAGTTTTGCATAGCTAGGTCTTTTTCTTATTGTGATTAGGTTTGTGATTAGTTTCCATTTCTTTTTGTAGATGTCAATGGAATATTCCACCTACATAGGATTCGCGGATGGTGCGATCCGTCACACTCAACACTCAGCCTCTGCTGATTGGGTGATTTATACTCCTATGGGTTAGGTACTGTCTTCAGGAGGTGTATGTCTATGGCCATCTTCCAACAATGTTGCCAAATATAGTGTCGTTATTGAGCTACTACGAGATGCCATTTCACATGGTGTTCTCTCTCTTGAGGTACGTCTTGATTCATAGTTAGTAGTGTCATAGATTAATGGTTTGTACCATGTTAGAGATCCGACGTTATTAAGAAGATCCTTACGTGTGAGATTATTAGAATGACAATTTGACAATATAACATATATACACATTCCAAGAATTAATAATCAAGTTGCTGACTCATATGCTAACTACGTGTTAGATTGGCATTTGTTTCATTCACAATAAATTAATCACAAACACAATTTTTGCACATGTAAATAAATAAACCGATCACCATAAAACTTTTTATATACATCCAAAATGTGGTAATACATAGTGTCATGATACAAAATTGGGGCTTTCGAGCCACCAGCATATAATACACGGTACTACAAAATGTATACACTCCCAGATATCTAATCCTGTGGAGGAGGAGGAGGGTTGTGATCATGGAAGGTCACTACGGCTCTAGCTAGCCATCGGAATAATCACACCCATGCACGTAATACACCCACCACCTGTTGCTGCATAGCCTCAGGCAAGTCCTTGACTTGCACCATGGGAACCCTATGTGTCAACCTCACAAAATTGGTATGAATGCTCTGGAGCGTCTGCTCCACATCCACACCCATGATGTCATCTCCTCTTCCCCTCCGTCTATGACGAGGGAACCCTCTTGGTTGCCGTGGTCCCACATCTGAACAGAAATGGTAGATGTCACTATGTATTGTCATGCAAAAATATGTCTTTTGATTCCATATAATCAAGAAAACACAAAAGAATTAAATAACTCAAAAATTAAAAAATAGAGGGTCGAGATTCATTACCTATATCGCCATATGCCGATCCTGGTGGTAGCGGCATGTCTGGGTCCCCCTGGAAATATATCCCCGCATAGGGGTAGTCATCGATGGCAACTATCTGTTGTCGCCACCATGGAAAAAAGTCAGCTGGATATGGGTTGGCCACCCTACCACCCCCCAGTCTGTGCATAGCATCTGCCCAATGCCATTGGGTCGGATCTTGAACCCCGTGAAGAGGAACGTCCACTCTGGGGCTCAATCCTGGAACACGCTCTAAGAAAAAACATGCTCAAAATAAAGCTGAACCTGAAGTTCCGCACTCTACCTGCCTTACACTCACTAAGCTGATGCTTCATGTTACTCAGTAGTGTAGTGCTCCAGTCATAAATAATGGGTCTCATGCATTCCATTGCATAGAACATCAGAGGCTGTGAGGCCTGGTGGAGTGATGCCAAGCCTGCTATCCTGCCCAATGTCAATAGTATGGCCTTTAGGCCCAGCACCTGTATAGCGTTGGTAGGGACCTGACTCCCCACCTTCTCTGTGTCTGGATAGCAATACACTGCAATGTACTTGTCGATAGTTAGGCCACCTCCTGGCCCACCACGGGAACGAAGGTTCACCACTTCCCCTCATCTAGAAATCCTAGTAATGAAGTATGTCCTCCATCTCTATGGTGAGGGACATCCCATCTATCTGGAAGGACTTTGAGTCTGGATCCCAGTAATCCACCAGCATCTGTAATAGTCTTGGTTTGGCCCTCAAACCACCAAGAAACCAAAACTTGTAGAGTCCACGTGCACGTAGAGCCTGTTGAGACATTAAATCAACCCTTACTACTTCCTCTACCTCACCATGTTCATGCTCTCTCCACTCTAGGACCATCCTGCACAAAAAATTGCAAATTTGTCCATTAGATTATTGAAAAAACCTTATGCACGGCCTCATACGCGACTTTTTTAAAAACAACCGCATATGTACATGGGTTTGGGGGAATTTTTCGTGTATATCCAGCCCTATATGTGAAAAACCCCTCGATTTCCGTGTGTGCCACAGCGCCCTTTTTGGTTTGGCCTAGAAAGCTTAATTGACCATGGAATTTGATAAAAATTGCATTGAAATGGAAGAGAAGAGCATGGGTAAATACCTGGAAGAAACGGTAGTGGATTCCACCGGCTGGATCTCCTGGAATTCACTGTTGAAAATCAAACCTCAAATGGGTAAAAGTTTCAAATGTTTTATAATATTTTGAATTGTTTACTATTTATAGAAAATTTTCAAATATTTGAAAATTTTTACCCCCTTTCCTATAGTTTCGACATTTTCTAACCATCTTGGACCATTTTTGACATAATTCATGATGTAGAGGACCTTTTTCAGTGCCGTTTCAGCCGTTGGATTGACCCATTCATGCCGATCTTAGGTATCATATATCAACTGGGATATAGGTTAGGTTTCATCATTGTTTTCATTTTGCATGACCTTATGACCATCTCATCATGACCTTAGGTACGAACCCACTCTATTATGTCACGGAACCTTCTTGCTGTGTTAGAAGTAGCAGGATATGAGTGGTAGAGCTTCACCTTACATGGGTACCCTAGTTAGCACCTTATTTGCATTTGGTTCCCATGCTGACGTTGTCTCCTTTATGGTGTGGGAATCCATTATATAGTACCGCCATGACATTTCGCAAGAGCCTCATACTCCTCTTCATCTTTTTCTTGCCTATTTCCCTCAGGACTCCCTCATGTCAAGTTGTGAATGCATTATCATGAGATTTTCCTGCCTTATTGAGCTTTATGTCGGCTCCCTTGACATTGCGTTTCAACCATATATCCCAAGCTTGTCTCATGTCTAGCCATGCAGAGCCATCTTTTATATCCTTCGTAGCTTGTTTCCCTTTTTACCGAGAGGGGATTTTCCCCCGAGTGTCAATATCCTACACATGTATCCTTGCATTGAGCATAGGTATGTTCCACTACTTGGAACTAGTTTTTTTTCCCTTATGACACTCGTCTCCTCCTAGTCTGTAACTATAAAGCCATTTTATTCTTTTTCAAGCTTTTTAAATAACTGAAAAAGTCTAAAAAAATAAAAAAACCAAAAATCCAGACAAGGAAAGATGTTATCTTTGGTAGATGTCGATTCGTGTCGCCTTCGAACAGAGCACTATATATCACATCCATTGGTTGGGTTATATTTTGAATTTAGGAGCTGTACTCATTTATCTAAGTTTATCTCCACCGACTGGTTAAGCTTTCAGTCCCTATGGAGCCTCTGTCAATGCCTCCTGTGTCAGAGAGATGTCCCAGTTTGTATATCGAGTCTATGCTGCCTTTATTCAGTCACCATATGCCGTTATGCTCTTGTTCGAAGGAAGTTGAAGCCTGAGTCAACCATTCCTCAGTTATCTTGACTTTGCATGTTGGCCATTCCTGATATAGTTACTGGTTCGTGCACCTTATGATTGATTCCTTCCACATTATACAGCTTTGCTGAGTACCTTGTGTTGGATGATGGGGGATGCCTTAATGCCCTCCTTCCAGCAGATTTCATCCCATTGACTTCAGATCATTTATTTTGGGATTGGAATCTAGAGTCATTTTGAGTGCATTGAGACTTGCAGTCATCAATGGCAGGTTCTCTCACCATCGACAGTCTTTTGGGAATACATCAATGTCCCCTGATCAATGGATCCTCTCAAGTGTTTGACCTCAACACATTTATTCACACTTGTTAGTTTGCACTCTAGTACCTTGATTCCCATTTTCATTATCAGTGGGTGATCTCGCGTCTGTTAACGATATACATTAATGACCGGTAATCAGACAATGGAATACTATGTTCAACCTCGACACCTCTATTCACATAGTAGGACATGTACTCGTAGCAGTTTGTGTAGAAGACTTACTAGATTGGTGGCATCTCTTATATGATACCTCCTTGATCGTGCCAGTGTTCATGAGATATCAGCTCTCGTGACTTGATTCTAGTATATGTCAGACATTTCCAGCTACTATGGAGATCTTGATCTGTTATATATCTTCAGCCATTATGGAGATCATGGTCCTTTGTATATCTTCATCATGGATATTTTGATCTATATATATTGTACGTGGTGATGACCACTTATGTGATATCTTGTATCATGCCTATTCATGGCCATTGTACTCTTATGTATCCGGGACTGCTATATGTATTTGTAGTTATGTGCAGAGTTGTATCATTGTACTATGCTGATTGGATGGTTGGTATTCCATTTGGGATCCTTCATCACTCCACTTCTGGGATGGACTTATAATGTATTTTGGCCATCGTATCACCCCTCTGACCTCACACATTAGGGGGCATCTGTTATAGCTGATTTCACCACTCCAGGTGAATCACACTTTGTATGGCCTTCCCCTGTCCTGCTGTAGACTCCTTAGACCCCTTGGACCATTTTTTGTCCTTTGATGTTTCCCTGACCATCCCTAAAAACATGTGAAAAATGATACACGCAACTTTTAAACCTATAACCACGTATATACGTGGGTTTGACCACTAAAACCATGTACATCGGGATGTGTACAAAATCCAAATCCTTTTGGAGTTTTCCTTGGCATGGATCCAACTCACTTGACTCCTGGCCTTCCCTATGCCTTAAGATCACTTGGGTTTGACCTTACATTACCCCTTTGAAAAGATATATAAGTAACCCCTTGGTACATTGAAGGCATAAGAGAGAATTGAGAGCAAAGAAACTATAGTCCATTGTTGGTAGAACTTATGCTTGAGTCTGCATCCCTTTGTCCCTTGGAGCACCTTGGTGTTCTTCCCAAGCTTTCCTTTTGCTTGTGAGCTTTCTATCGAGAAATGGAGGATTGAAGTGGTGGAGGCCCAAGTGGGGGATTCAGTTTCTTCGGTTCATAGACGTTCCGTCAGAGGTTGTATCTTGTAATCTCTGATTTATATTAATAGAAATATATTTTCTTGTCCAATAATGTGTGTTTGAATGAATATTTTATCCATGGGATTATGTCAAATGCTTATACATTATTGATTATATATGTTAGAATAGATCTAACACCATGATATATAGAATGCTTGTATTGTTTACTTGTTGTTGAGGAAGTAATTTATCAAATCAAACTGAAGTTGGAATTTCTCTCTGTTATAGCTGATTTCACCAGTCCAGGTGAATCACACTTTGTATGGCCTTCCCTTGTCCCGCTGCAGAATCCTTAGACCCCTTGGACCATTTTTTGTCCTTTGATGTTTTCCTAACCATCCCTAAAAACATGTGAAAAATGATACATGTGACTTTTAAACCTATAATCGCGTATATACACGGGTTTGACCACTAAAACCGTGTACATCAAGATGTGTAGGTTTAAAAGTCACGTGTATCATTTTTCACATGTTTTTAGGGAGGGTCAGGGAAGCATCAAAGGACAAAAAATAGTCCAAGGGGTCTAAGGAGTCTGCAGCGGGACAGGGGAAGGCCATACAAAGTGTGATTCACCTGGAGTGGTGAAATCAGCTATAACACCTCCCCACCCCTTTTTATACCTCAATCCTTATAAACCACCCTACCCACCCCCGCCTTAAACCCATCATTCCCCCAATACCTGCAATATGTTGGTTCAATTTTTTATAATTTTAAAACCCACAATATGAACTAACGTGATAGGATATTGGCCAACAAGTGAAGCCCCCGTGTGTTTTGCTAAATTTCCTCTTGGAGAATAAGCAGACTATGAAGGAATTTCACAAGGGATATTGTGGTGGGAATCATTCATGGAAGGTGACACCAAACAATATTTTGAGAGCTGTTTTTTACTGGACTTCAATGTTTTCATATGTTTACAAGGATACTACGACATGCCACCAATTCCATATCTTTGATGGTAAGAGGAAATCAGTCCCACTCCCTCTCAATCCAAAATCAGTAGAAGCACCTTTTCAGCAATGGGGATTGGATTTTATTGGGGAAATAAATCCAAATTATTCAGGACAACATAGATGGATCTTAACGACAATCGACTACTTCACTAAGTGGATCAAATCAATACCTACAAGAAGGGCCACAGATGCAGTAATTATGGATTTTCTGGAGGAGAATATTTTGGCTAGATTTGGTTGTCCCAAAAGGATTGTGACAAACAATGCACTTGATTTTAAATATAAGAGAATGATAGGTTTATGTCACAAGTATCACATTAGTCTCAATCATTCTATTGCATACTATCCACAAGGTAATGGACTGGTTGAATATTCAAACAAAATCCTATTGAGAATCATTAAGAAGCTTTTGGAGGACAAGAAAAGAGCTTGGCATACAAAGCTAAAATATGCTTTGTGGGCCGACATAATCAACACAAAAAGGTAAATTGGGATGTCACCATTCCAATTAGTATATGGAGTTGAGGTGGTTTTTCCTGCATATTTGATAGTGTCAATCATGAAGTTATTGCAGGAACAACAAGATGAACCAAATCATGTGCAAATAATAATAAATCAGATCATAGAATTGAATGAATTGAGAGACAAATCCTATGGTAAAGTGCAAATACATCAAGAAAAGATGAAGAACACTTTTGATAGGAAGGTTAAGGAAGAAAAATTCCATATTAATGATTTGTTTTTGAAGTGGGATTCTCCTAGGGAAGATAAACATGGGAAGTTTGATCACGTGGGTAGGCCCTTATATCATTGTAGCATACATAGGTGAGAATGAATTTATTCTACAACATCAAAATGGGTCTCAGGTGAAATGAGGTCCAGTCAATGGAAGGTTTCTCAAACATTACTTGTCCTCAAGGAGGAGGTAATTTTCATATCATAATGTATATATTTCTTTGCTTTTCAAATAGTATAAAGGGTGAGCCAAAGGATTTGAATCCTGAAGAGAAGGACCTAAGATCTAGAGGGGTAGCCATGTTTTTATATTTCTGTATTTTCAATTACAGAAAAAACAAAAATAAGAAGTGTAAGGTATGTAAAGTTAGGAACAACGCATTGGATTCGGCACGTGTTCTACAAGTTTCTTTGCTACCTTGTAGGGAGGATAGCATACCAATTTGGAGATAGTTGTTAGCACCATTTTTGAGCTAAGCAATTGGTAAGGGATTTGGCCAGTAAAAGGAGGAATACGGTTTGTAAATTTTCATATCATAGAACCTTAAAGAATGTAGATGAGGGTCTGCAAATGTTTGAGGGGACATTTCTAGATTCAAAATGCCAAATACTTAAGAACATATGATTTTTTACCTTGAAAATACATGCAAATGAAGAAATCCTCTCCCAGTTGAATGAATATAGGGAATGGATGACCTAGATACATAGCAGACAAGATCAAAGGCCAAAAATATTTTCTTCCAAGGAAAAATCGGGAGAAAAAAGGAAAAAAAACAAGTTTCGGTAGTGAAAAGTGATAAAACCCGAATTACTCCTTCCACAGTCCAAGATCTATGGTTGAGAGAGTTTCTTCCCTAGATTAGCAGTATGTTAGACGAAAATACACACCTCCTATGGAAAAGAGTTGGTTCCCCAGTCTGAATGGTTCAGATCTAGAACAAAACACAAACACCAAATGTTAAACTTCCCCTAGATCTGGTTAATCAACTAATGGAATGCCATGATACTTCTCTCAAAGGTTGTCCTCACTTTCCTTGAAGCTTACTGTAGATGAACCTATAAGATATGGAAGACAACAAATAAAACATGATAGCATACAATATAATCAACTAGATCTATGCTTATGACCAAGGAATCAAGCAATATAAATGTATGAAACAGTAAATATGGGAAATAATAGACATTATTTATTAATAAATGATTGGAGAGACTACAACCTTCATGCCTTGGTGTTGAGCATTCCTTACAATGGCTCCTTGCCTCTAAACACTCAAGATTGATTTTAATAGAGTTTGGGTATGAAACACAATTCTTCCTCCTTTTTCCCATGGGGGGTGAGCTAGTATTTAAAGGCATCAGAGGATTGGTATGGTTGAGGATCTCATGGGTGAGGTGGATATTGGATTGTAAAAGGGAGGATCTCAAGATCCATTTGGGCTTAAACAATAGGGATGAGGCTCCATGGAGGTTAGCTTCAAGAATCCTCTCGAAGCGTCTCTTTTTTTCCTTCAAAACTCAAGAACCACTCCTCCAATGAAGAAAACATGTGTTGATAAGGGGGGACCGCTTCTTGCAGTGAGGGAAGGAGTGGTGGCACCTCTCTTTGCTCATGTATCAGGAGTGTTGCTGGCTCTTTACTTCTTGGGTAATGATTTTTCTCAATGGGGAAAGAGCGTTACCAGCTCAAAAGAGGGAAAATTGCAAGGGGTTAATTTATTCCTTCATTTCTCTAGGGAAAACTTTGAGGGATTGGAGCAGGAAAGGGGATACCTATCTCATAACATGAGGGTGACAAGATTTTGATATAACATAGTACGACAAAGAGGTAGAAGAGGAAAAGGAAAAACATTTGGTTATGAAAGTTGGAATCCCAACTTCTACTTTCCGCAGTCCAAGATATGATGCCTTAGAAAATTTCCACCAAAGATCATTTGTTCGGAAAGGTGGGAGCAGAAAGATCAAATTCGAACTTTGAAGAAGTTAAAATATTGATTTTTGTTTTCCACGGTCGGAAGATCCAATGGCTCAAAGCGCTTACACCAAATATCAAGGACTCAAAAAAGAACAAATGGCAAAGATTGAAAAGAGGAAATACCAAAGGATTTTATTGTGAAAAGTTGAAATCCATCTTTCTACAATCCACAAGATCTGCAGTTGAGAGAGCTCTCACACAATATCAACGATGCAGAAAGAAAAATGTGGAAAGGAAAACATTGAAAAGAGGAAATGCAACAGTGTTTTTAGAAAAATAATGGAATCTCTCTTTCCTCTTCCTTCTATATCGACAGTCCAGAGATTTTCCATGAAGATCAATGACTTGAAAAGGAGCAGAAGGGCAGAAATTGGAAAACAGAAATGTAAAAATTTTGGTCATGAAAAGATGAAGTTCTGGGTTCCACGATCTACAAGATCAATGGTCAGGAAAGTTTTGTCATAGGATCAATGATATGAAATTATATCGTAGTAAAAAGGGTAGAATATGAAGGGAGGAAAGTAGAAAAGACAACAATTTGGTCGTAAAAAGAAGAGATCCTGCTTTCCATTTTTTGCATCCCACATCTTGATCTCAGATCAGTGGCTGAGGATGAATCCGAAGGAAATCAACATTTCAGAAATATAAAGGGAAGAAAGGATAGGGCAGGGGCAGAAAGATCAAATTGAACCTCGAGAAATATAGAAGCCCATTTTTCTATTTCTAAAAACCCCATATCAATGGCCAAGAATGAATATTGAGGTAAGATCTATGGTCCAAAAACAATTTCGCAGGTGAATATGCAGGCATGAATGAAATTGTTGCAAGGTGCTCGAAGGTGCTCTGAAATGTAATTATCATTAAGCGATCTTGGTTTCTAGTTGTCGAAATTCTCAAACTGATTTTCCAAATGCGTTCCAGTGTGCTTTTCTATTTGTTTTATGATCATGGCATATCTGCCAAATCAACTTTTGTTAGTATTTTCATTCTCATGCTACAACTGTTGTTTCTCTGTTTTGAGGTTGGTCTCGAGAGCCTATGATACTATAAATATACCCTCAATAAAGGAAGACAGGGTTGGAACCCATGATATTTTTTTGTTATGCGTTTTGATATCTATTGTTAGTAAAATTGCAGAGCTGAATGTTGGCATGTTGCTACAAATATTCCTGTGTATTTCGTAGTTACATTCTGTTATTTCCTTTCCTATGTGCGTGTATTTCCTATTAAACTTTCCATTATGTGTTCTTCATATCTGGAATAAGTGTGTAATAATTCAGAATTCATATTGTTATGCTCGGGCTATTGTTTTAGGTATTCACCAATATTTATTTCCAAAGTTGATGCAGAATTCATCTTCTAGGTGCTCTATGTTGATGGATTATTCTTGTTTCTTCTTTATCACTAGACAAACTACTTTTTTACTGTAACTGAGTGCTACCTTTCCTTTGTAGAGTTTCACCTAAAAATAGTTCTATGTTTTATAAGGATATTTCTGACTCAATAGTGAAATGTATGCTTTCTTTTTTTCAACCAAAAACTTGAATTTGAATTTTGTTTTATTTTTATATCTGGCCCTGTTAAAAATCTATGAAAGAACCCTCTCTAGAAAGGAAGAAGCCAACACCCTTTATTAAAGTGGTTATGTTGTTACCTTGGGATTTACCTTATACAACCTTGAGTACAATTCTGAGTGCTAACACTTTGATAATTCAAGTTTGTGGGGTTTTGCGCACTTATGTCCATTGATTTGGTGGTATTTACGCATATGAATCCCATGTATCGGTGGGATTTGTCCACTTCCTGAACTTCCAAATTTATTATATATATACTTTATTCAACTTGGTTTTGTGCATATATAGAGGCACTATCTAATACTGAAGATGCTTACATATACTTTTATATATTTCTTCCTACTGGAATTTTTCTCAGCATTGTCAACTGTAACAACAAACTTCTAGACTTTCTTGTTTGACATCGAGGTTTTTTCTTATTTTCCATTTGACCTCCATCTTGTGTGTTTGATAGCATGCTTGTTTGGTTACTCTTTTCCATCAATGACAACATGAAATTTCAAAATATCCTCATTTTTCATTGATTTCAACACCAATTAACTTTAAGTTCCCCTTGAATATGAGCTCTTCTTTTGTGCACAAAATAATCCCCCCATTTTCACTCCATTTGAATATTTTTTTCTCTTTTGCACAAATATTTCTTTTAAGAAAATTATCTTGTTTTAGGATTGATTTCTTATGGAATTGATCCTTTTTCATTCTCCATTCTCCATTCTTTATTCCCCCCATTTGACATCAATGGAAAAGGGTAGTATTTGACTCCCCCTGTCTTCATGCTTCTCATTTTATCTTTTTGTTTCTTCTATTATGCCATATATATTTCCATGTCATAGATGTTTCATTTTAGTGTATTCAAATAATTGATTCTTTTTGTTTGCTGACCATGTTTTACTTAATGTGATTTTACACAAATTTTCATGTGATTTCACATATGAGGAAATATTACTTGATGAGTGTTATCAAATTCACCTATGGTTACACAAATTTCCATTTTTCATTCGACACATATTTGACATATTCGATGCAATCTTCTTTCTCGAATTGCGATATTTCATTTATGACCCATGTACTCACAATATTCTTACTTAATTTGACATAATTTGTTTTTCAGTTTGACCATTAATTCTCCTCAATTTTGTGTATGTTTACTAGCTTTGAAATGGCCGAACATGGTTACCTTCCAGTCTATTTATGGGATACTTCACCATGTACAAATAAATCACTTTTCTTGTTATCAATCATATTTTTATTCTATTGCAATGACTAGTTCTCTTCAACAAGTTTATGTAGTTGTTACTACACTTTTTAAAGAACTGGAGTCTCAATGACAAGGACTTGCAATATTTAAGGACATATTTGAAAATTTGACTTCTTGGACCAAAGAAGCTGACCTCAAAATACGTATGATCATGCATAGATAAATAGACGACATGTTGTTGATATTTCTCTCTTGAAGAGATGAATGGATTGGTTTGGAAAACCAAAGGAGCTTAATCTGGTGCAGTATATTCAACGAGCATCCAACAAAGCTTTTTTTCTATGCAATCACCTGATGTTGAATCACACCTTACATTATCTAGTACCATTGATATTGAACTTCCTCAGTTGTTACTTTATTTTGATCTATAGATACCGATGACTTCAATTTTGTGCACCAATAGGCCTACTAAACAAGTTTTGACAAATGTATGTTGGGCACAGTGTCTTTTGTTCTCTAATTTTTGTACACCATTTATATGTTGATTAACCTTCTAAATGGTTTGAGCTTTGAAGCTCCATTTTGTATACTGAATGAGTACCATTTACTTCACGTAATGTCATCAACTTTATAATGAAAGTTTTGATTATAAAAATGTGTTGTTTTCTGCGTGGAACTTATGTTTGTCATAAATGATACTTCTTTGAAAAATCACATGTATCCTTAGAGGAAATTTGGGGTCTAAAATGGACCTTATAAGAAAATGCACCAACAATAAGTTCTTGTGAGTTGGAATTCAAGAACCAATAGAATTCCAATAAAATGAGTCAACCATAATGGTTGAATTGACAT
>LPNX010177666.1:242310-266872 GCA_001517045.1 Pseudotsuga menziesii
TAAGATAAACCCCATAGTTGACTAAAGCACTTTCCCAATCTACCAAGCACCTCATGAATTAGCAATAGCATGTGTGATTGATGATGAGTGAAGGAAAGACTTGCTAATCCTATAATATGGAGAGAAAATAATAGAGGATGGGTTGGCAACAAAAGATGCTAGTTTCCTAGTTGACTAGCTTTACTTTATCCATAGAAAACCACGATAAAGTGGAAAAAGAAGAATAAAGCGGATTCTGCTATAAAGCGTAGTTACCAATTCTGGATCGCCATAAAGTGGTCAAGATCAACCCAGAATCAGAAATAAATCATTCCTAGGATATAGATGGAAAGTGTTGACTCTAAGGTGCAAGTGGATGCCAACTATATAAGCTAGTGGGTAGGAAATTAATCAAATAATGATTAATTATTTTATGAGTGGGTTTATTATATTCCAACACCCCCCTTTAAGCCTGAATTTATGATGATATCCTTGAACTAATCATAAATATATATGCATATAGGGCCCAGCAATAAAGATATGGTCACCATTTTACAATTTATCTTGTCCAAATAAATGAGGAAAGAGGCAAAACCTCAAGGGGAAAATCCTCCCTCAAGAAAGGAAATGAAAAGAAATACTAAAAATGTTGAACTTCTGGTGTTGCTACTACTCCAAAATAAATGTTGATGTGTGGAGGAATCTTCTTTTTGGGAAGAAGATAAATCTGCTCTCCTGGATCAAGGACAATTGTAGGACTATGTAGAACAACTAAGATCCAATGATGTGAAGGCAATACTGAAGGATTTTGAGACTTGTAATCAGCTCCAAGATGATGAGATGACTTGAACTTCAAACCAGTAGAGATGAACTGAGCTCCATATAGGTGAAATAATTGTCCAAGTGAATGTATAATGTCTCCATCTTCATTTACATAGAGAGGATGTGTGCAAGTGATCATGTAGGAACATAGAGAAGGCATGGTATCAAAGAGTGTGAATGAATGGGCTCCATGGGATGATCTAGCTTCCAAAGAATCCAAGAGATAACAAATAATCACAACAGTAGACTCATGGGAATATACTGGTAAATAATCCTCTATGGTATAAGTATGAGAGGAGGAAAGATAGTGATGTTAAAAATCTTCAAGGAGTATCTAAGAATGAGTGCCAAGAACAAAGGAGGAGCTGTAGAAGCACATGGGATCAAGTATGGTAAGTGGTAAAACACTATAAGGACTTGATTTAGCTAAGCAAACATCCTGGAAGTCACTGGGTTGCGCACCATTAAGAAGAGAGGCATGCACAAAGTGTGAGAGGTCTAGTATATGGATCTCAGAATCCATGATAGAAGACACAGAGAACACTGAATGTGTGAGTGAATCATCAATAGCAATATCAGCTCCATTAGTCACTTATTTTTCATCAATAGCATCATAAGAAGATGAATCAGGATATTCTACTTCAAGAGACACAAAAAAAGATGGCTCTTCAATATTTTCTTCTTGATTGAAAGAGGAAGCATTTGAATCAAAGAGAGTAGTAGCAACAGGAACTATATGAGAAACTTCTTCTTCATGATCAACTTCATCAGAGACTCTAGAGGTCGAGACATCTTGAGAGAGAGAAATCATTGAGGAGCTAGAGGCACTCTCCACATAGCTAGAAGGATCCTCATTGTCCTTTCCCAAAACTTTATCCAATGTTGTCCAGAGATCCTTTGGGTAATCAACAAAATCAATAAGGTAGTGCATGCATGGATAGATACCTAGGAAAATAGCTCCAATTGCTCTATCACATTCATTCAACTAGTCACTTGGCTCTTCATAAGACTCTTCACCAGCTCCAATAGATATCTCATAGAGAACTTGTCTCTTTAGATATGAAATCATCTTCAGTTTCTACTCTAAATAGCTTGTGAATGGAGAAAGAAGAGGAACTGATTCTCTTGAATCCATTCGAAGTTGAACCTACAAAATAAACCTGCAAATTTGAAAAGGAGGATTAATTAATGAACACTCAAAGATCTGATATCATGTAGAGATTTGATATCCTCAACTCTGATACCATGTAGAACTTGAACTTTGAGAAACTTAGATTTGACATCATGTAGAAATTCTAAATCCTTTATGGCATAAGGAATTTCATAAACTGGCTAAGGATCTAGGCACACAATTAACCTCACAGAGAATTGTAGAGAATTAGCATAATGAGAGAAGAAGAAGAATTAATAAACACACATTAATGAATGATAAATAAATGATAATTTGATATTATTACATAGGTAATACATCCTTATAAAGGAAAAAGGATTTCCATGAAGACAACTCAAGCTAGCTCATAAAGAAAGCTTACTAATTATGATAAACCCCATAGTTGACTAAAGCACTTTCCCAATCTACCAAGCACATCATGAATTAGAAATAGCATGTGTGAGTGATGATGAGTGAAGGAAAGACTTGCTAATCCTAGAATATGGAGAGAAAATAATGGAGGATGGGTTGGAAACAAAATCTTCCAGTTTCCTAGTTGACTAGCTTTACCTTAACCATAGAAAAGTAGGATAAAGCAGAAAAAGTAGAATAAAGCAGATTCTACTGTAAACCGTAGTTACCAATTCTGGATGGTCATAAAGTTGTCAAGATCAACCCAGAATCAGAAATAAATCATTCCTAGGATATAGATGGCAAGTGTTGACTCTAAGGTGTAAGTGGATGCCAACTATCTAATTTAGTGGGTACGAAATTAATCAAACAATGATTAATTATTTTATGAGTGGGTTTATTATATTCCAACAATGAGAATTCAAGATTAGGCTATGAACGTTCAAACTCAATAAATTCAACCGATGAAGTAGGAGAAACACGTTTTTCATGTGTTCTCAAAGGGATTATTCCAAGGAAATGTCATAAGTTTAGAGATAAGGACAAGAACCCATCCCATGTGAAAATTGGCATCCACAATATGGAAAAACTCACTTCATAAGGTATCAAACTCTTGTCTTAGGAAATTTCTATTTTTGAAACAATTTTGGCCATAAAGCAGTAAATTGCAAAGCACCTGCAAAAGAAAATGGTAAGGACAATATTATTTACTATGAGTGTAGTCGTAGAAAGAATGTTATCGAAAGGCCATTTGAAACTTTGAAACAAAGTTTCAATTCCTTTATCCCCTTGAGTTCATATGGTGAATACTATAAATGTAACAATCATGGTCTTGAAACTCAAGACTATAAAATTCATCCATCAACTGCACAACCTGCTAAAACAAAAAAACATCCTAAGTAAAAGAGATTCTACAGAACTATGGTAGAAAAAGTTAGACTGACAAAATCAAGAATGATGCATCTTTGATTTACATGTGTAGAGAAAAATAGGGCATTTTTATATTGACAGTGGATGCTACAAACACATGACAATGAATAAAGACATTTTTTTGAATTTAAAGAAGAAAAGAGAGGCAATGTTTATTTTGGAGATAATGGTCTTGTTAAGATTCTTGGGAAGGGCATATTAATCCTTGGGGATGAGAATTACAAAGCATAAAATATCTTACTCATTGAAAACATGAAGGAAAATCTTCTCAGTGTAATCCAAATGTATGATCAAGGACATAATCTCACCTTTGATTCAAAGAAATATAAAATAAGAAACAGGGATACACGCACATTAGTAGCAACAACATCCAAAACCACAAGTAATGTATACATATTAGACAAAGGAAAAAAATAAATAAGTTGCATGGGGAAAATAGATGAAAATTGGCTTTGGCACAGAATAATGAGACATAAATTTTGATGATCTGGTCAAAATTAGGAAAAATCAAGAAGTGAGAGACATTCCAAAAATTGCAAATCCCTTAAATTTTGTTTGCAAGAATTTCCTACATGGAAAAAAAACAAGAGTGAGTTTTAAATCAAAAAAATATTCTATGAAAAAACCATTGGATCTAGTGCATACTGATCTATATGGGCCCGTGAGAACCAAAGGTATAAATGGTGAATCCTACTTCCTTGTCTTCATTCATGATTATACCAGAATGACATGGGTATTTTTCCTTAAAAACATCAGAGAAATTTGAATGTTTCAAAATTTTTAAAGAAGTAGTTGAAAACGAATATGATTTGAATATTAAGTTCTTGAGATCAGATAATGGTTTTCATCAAAAGAAATGATGAAAACATGGGAAAATTTGATTCTAGATCTGATAAACAAATATTTCTTGGATATGCCACAATACTCATGGGATACAAACGTTACAACCTAATACTATATAATATGGCAGAAAGAACAAAAGAATAGATGATCATCATCATCATCCAATATTTGAACAATCTTCAAAATACCTACTAGAAGAGGATGATCCAACATAACAACAAGAAGAACCAGAAGAAGAAAGAAGGAAGTACTTAAAAAACATTGTTGAATAAGTACATTATCTTTGTTGTCTAAAGTAGAACTAAATAGTTTTGATGAAGCCATGACTAGTGAACATTTGATTAAAGCCATGAATGAAGAATTAAATTATCATATTGATAAAAATTAGACCTGGGAACTTGTTCCAACACCCAAAGGAAAACATGTTATTGTCACTAAATGGGTTTTCATAAACAAACTAATTGAGGATGCAAAGGTGGTTAGAAATAAAGAAAGGTTGGTATGCAAGGGATATTTGCGTAGGTTGAAGGAATAGATTTTGAAGAAACATTTTCCCCTATAGCATAGATAGAAGCAATCATGATGTTCATGGCCTATACTTTCTCCAAAAACATCACGGTATATCAAATGGATGTAAAATAAACACTTTTAAATGGATAATTAGAAGAATAAGTGTATATAGAACAACCAAAAGGATTCTCTCTCTCATATTATAAGGACTATGTCTATAGATTAAATAAATCTCTATATGGACTAAATCAAGCACCTAGAACCTGGTAATCGAGACTAGACAAGTATCTACAAAAAAAAGGTTTCATAAAGGCTAATACAAACAATAATCTATACATAAAATTTGAGCATGGAAATATGATTTTTGTTGAAGTATATGTAGATGATATCATCTTTGGAAGTGACGATGACAGTTTAAGTCAAAATTATGCTCATAACATACAGAAGGAATTTGAAATGTCTATGCTCGGAGAACTATGTTTGTTCCTAGGGATCCAAATATCTCAATTGAATGATGGTATTTTCATTTCTCAAACCAAATATGTAAAATAAATGATGAAAATATTTAACATGGAATATTGCAAGAAAATATGTACACCCATGATTATTGGTTGCAAATTGAGAAAAGATAATAGCAGAGGAATTAGATCAAAAAATTTACAGGTCAATGATGAGAATATTGTTATATGTAAATTACTTAAGACCAGATATAATGCAAGTTTTACATCTAGTTGCAAGGTTTCAAGAAACACCGAAGGAAACCCATGTCCAATATGTAAAAAGTATCTTTAGATATATAAACAGAACTTTGGGTTTTGGTTTATGGTATCCATGAAATGATGATTTGACCCTAGTAGCATACATAAACATAGACTAGGCATGAAGTATTGATGAAAAAATAAGTACAAGTGGAGAAACATTATTCTTAGGAAATTACTTACTATCCTGGTTGAGAGAAAAACAATCCTCAATATTTAATATCTACAACAAAAACATAATATATTGCAGCAGTAACCTATTGTGTGCAAGTTCTATAAATGAAACAAACATTAAAATATGTCCAAGTGGAATTTTATTATCCTATAACGAGTTTCTGTGAAAACACAAGTGCAATCAAAATCACCAAGAATATTGTTATACACTCTAAAACCAATCATATCCCTATCAAATACCATTTTGTTGTTAGTGTTTGAGAAAATATGAAGAAACTTGAACTTTAAAACTTTAATCCACAATTACAGTGTAGATAGATCTCATCTATAATCCAAAGACATAAATAAATCAAATCATAGAACACAGGATATACCTTGGGAAAACACGCCATTGATTCAGAGGATAAAAAAACGGAACAAACAATCTTAGAGTATGATTGATAATCGACAGAGAATGATTAAAACACAATAGCAGATTGTTTTTTCTGAGAGCACAAGAGAGTAGAGAACAATTGGAATATTCCATTCATATTTCCAAGTGCATAACACTTTCATTCTTCAGTAACTTGTAAACACTAAGAACATTGTCTCATATTCAACCATGTGCCCCCACTAATTCATTGAGTTTAACTACATCTATCTAAGTTGTTAGTTGAATGAATTGAAATGAATTGAATGGAATTGTATGTAACTGAATGGAACTAAATGTAACTAAACAAAATTGAATGTAACTAAATAGAACTGAATGTAACTGAACAAAATTGAATGTAGTTGAATAGACCTAAACAAAACTGAATGTAACTAATTCTTCTCCATCAGTGTCATCTTCAACAACCACTTGCATAAATTAAGGAGTTAATTCCTTAATTAAATGAACTTGTTTTATCACAACTAAGACTCAATTGATGTATTATTAGTTCAATTTCACTTGTAGGCATACATGGGAAAATCGAATTCTCTCTCTATCTCTGTGCTCGTATTAATTTTGTCTGCATGGTCCATATGTGTTTTCATTAATGCTATATCATATCATACTCATAAGATTGTTTCCAAACCTATGAACATGTGTATTACCCCAATTAATATAGTCACATTCTAAAGTAAATCACTCTAGGGGTATCTAAACCCTAAAGGAGACTTTTAGGACATGTTGACCATGACTAGCCATACATCACATAGTATATCCTCGAGAATTAATACAACATAATCCACATGAACTTAATACACCATAAGTTTCAGACTTGATACAACATAAGTCTCAGACTTTAACATAAGGTCATGATATTAACCATAAGATCCTAGTAAACACATCTCTCCCAAATAGGACTTGATCAAGGTCCTAGTTTGATACAACACAATCTATTTAACTTAACACAATAAGTTAGTGAACTTAATACAAAATAAGTTCTGGACTTGAAACAACAAGTCTCATGGATAGGATCTAAACTTAATGCAACATAAGTTTGGGACTTGACACAACAAGTCTCATGGATGATGATTGTCGATGTTGTACAAACACTCCCTCTTAGCATGGGAGACATTCTCTACCATACTAGGAATTTTCTACCATGCCAAGCTTATCTTGTAAGTGTCAGAACTTCATCATACATAAAGGATTGTCACAAATTTGAAATTTCCTCATCAGTATCTATGTACTAGATTTTATTTTACATGACCATTATTTCAATGAAGTAAAACTCCATCTCAAATGTGTTTTATAATAACACACATATATGTTTTTTGAGAAAGCTTGACTATTAACACCTAGTGACTGTAGGCTCAACTATTTCACCCTAGTAGGTAGATTCCCAATCTACACTACTCCTTAGTATGCAGTACTATCGACAAAAAACAGTTTACTTCTGAAGTACTCTTATACATACATCTTGCTTCTGTAGCACTATCCGCAATACACTTAGCTTCTGTAGTACTAGACTCAAATTACAACTCTTACCTCATCCTTAAACAATAGATGGATAGCACAATCATATAATAGGTCTTCCATGTAATAAAGAGACTCTTCTAATGTACATGAAAAGTACTCAAACATATGCTTAGTAGTAAGCATAAAATACAATAGGTATTATTAAATAGAAACAACCAACTACTTACACATAGTAGCATCATTTGGATCCAATCCAGAATAAAGTTTCTCTAAACTAGAAACAATGTATTTTAAATCCATCGCATAAACCATTATACAACAAATGTGTAATAACATGCAGAAATTAAGTCTCTTATTTTCTTTCACTCTTCTACATTTGTTGATTTGTTGAATCTTCTTCTATCTAGAGAATTCTCTATGAGCTTGCCATTCTTTGTGATGTTTTTCAAGTCATGATCACTTTCTCGATGATTCTTCTTTATACTACAGCACCCCAATTACCTCTCTAAGAGTTTTAACTCTTTTATGACAGTCCAGGTGATAACTCTTATTGAGTATCAATAGTATCTGAGACTTTTCTCATGGCTCTGCTTATGTGGAGTCTCTCCATAAGGTATCACAACCCTTGGCTACCTCAATTATGTACCATGACTTAACTGATATGTACTTTATTTGTTGTTTCTTGTGAATACACAACAATACTCCTTTTTCATCTAGGGGTTTTAATACACTATACCAATCTTGTCCTAGATAGAGGCTTAGTAAGAATGTTGGCACTGCTGGTGATTTGTGGATATGTACCATGTCTAAAATATAACTAACTAGAACCCTCAAAAGCTTTACTTCTTTTCAACGTGCTCTATCTATAGCAACACATGTGATTTTCCTTAATCATTATACTAGTCATATTTCATATATCTTTGAAACTCGATTTCACTAACCAAGATATATCTGAGTCCACGTACAATTGTACCAAGTAGGTACCACAACACATGATTTGTTTTACATGCCTGTGTATAGAATGCAAAGCATATAACAAATCCTAGGACCCGTGAATAACAAAATACATCTCAAATGGCTTGAGATCCTCCAAATATGAAATAAAAATGATAAAATTTCATATTTATTTTCATATGTGTGGCCATGGATTTGTAGTCCATCGTCCTAAAACTCTTCAGTCTCTTTTACTGCACATTTTCCTTAACCAAGGAAAATATTTTTTGGTGATTTCCACGCCACTAATCATAACAAACATAAAAATATTTTAAAATATTGTTATGATTTTCATTCTGAATTATGAGAATCATGCGGGTCTTCCTTTTTACATGAGGTACATTAACCAGTTACACTGGTTCTTCAGGAGCTATCAAGACTAGAAACTTCCTCTCACCATGTGAATGTGATAATTATAATTTGGGTCCTCCATCAAAGAGACTTCATGATCATCTACGTCTAAATCTCTTCTTCACACATGAATGTAAATAAGATAATTTAATTATCTTCAAGGGTCTTAACATCTCTCAGAATAAGATTGGGGATTCGATTATGAATTCTTCCTGATACATAGTGTTGGAGCAATAATCTACCTTAGTACCATTATTATCTACCTAGAAAACATAATCATTTTCCTTGTGCTTATATTCTATGGTATAACGTAGGTTATACTGATCAATACTGGTCAAATAGGTGGTTCTAGATCATTAAATGACAGTTGAGGCACTCTAGTTTAAACATATTGACATTTCATATTTTTCATTAATTGTAAACCACTTCCATCTTTGACTAGGAGTGCTAGTGTGTGTGAATGTGGTTATTTGTGGTCTCCTTGGCATTTATTTTCCTCCTAGAGATTCCTCCACTCACCCATGCACTCTCCCATGCTTTCGTTCCCTCATTTGTGACTCTAGAATGCTTATTACATGTTCACACATGATCACACATGGATTCATGACTATTTGGATAGATTTGGGAGCCTATTGGTCAACCTAGGGGGGTTTAGGGGTCAAATCATAGTCTGACACTTGGATTCATTCAAATGGCCACCAGGGGCTCACAAATTGTCTCGAATGTACTAAAAATAGGTATCATTCACATCTACAAGGTGTGTTGTAGTATAATGGTTAGATATTAGCACCATTCACGTGTGTTATTCCAGCTCTTTAAGTCCTTTTATTGTTCTCTTGCATATTTTATCAAACACTTTGATTGTGAATATTGTTCTAGCTCCTAGATCTCACTCAGAAGCAATTCTCAGATGGTATCAAAACTAGTTGGAGCTACAAAAAAAATCTAGTGAGGCTTGAGTTGCATTTTCGGGCATATTTCTAGTTTATTTGAGTGTTTTTAAATGCAGGTTCCTACAAAAACTTCATGGATTCACAAGCACTTCCTCTCCTTTATCCATTCAACTATTCTAAATGGAAGCTGAATATGTGTGCATATCTCAAGAGGAAATGTCTCTATGATCTTTCCATTGGTGTTGTGAGAGAGCCAAAGTCCTGTCAAGAGAAGTGTGATTGGATTAATGACAATGATAGATCCTATGGAACTATGTGTCTTACTATACCTCCTACCATGCACTATCTCCTTAATTCTGCTAAGTACCCATTTGAGATTTGGAGAAATATAGATTAAGCTCTTGGCATGTAGAAATAATATGTGAGCTATATGGAGAGCAAGAAAATGAGCACCTCCTTATGTGTTCCTCCTCCTATGATCTTGGCCTCATTCATTTCTCAAGAAGTTGTTCTAAATGAGGATGAAGAAGTAGCTAGAGATTTAGCAAATGATCCAACTCAAGTTTCTTCCTCTGTGGCTTCCTCTCCTTGTCAAGAAGCTATTTTTCATGAATATAGCCTACAAGTTGCTTCCATCACTAGTGTTGAAGAGTTATCTATCCGAATCTATGTCCTTATCCTCTATGTCTTCTGTTATGAATGGTGAAGATTTATTGCTAGTTGATGTTCATATAGATCCTTCTCTAGAAGATGGGTTTTCTTCACATGAGAGCATTGGTTTGAAATATGGAGAGGTTTGGATGTCAAGTGAATATATTTCATTTCTTCAAACTCTTTTTCCCATGTATTCATCCATTGTGACTAGTATAGTTCCTTTAAGTTCATAATAATATGGAGAATCCTTGGATATCACAATGGTGCACCTTCTTGGATTTGATTAAAACCTTATTTCAAAGTTAATGCTTCAAGATCCTTATGAATCACTTGGGGCAACCTATTCTCAAGCAATTAAAGTCTCGTTTGGGTATGGAATCATGTTTGGTTTAAGGTTCAAGTCTGAATATCACCATTCGCTCCCCTATCAGTGCATTTCAATTGTTCTACATGGTCTAAGGATTCATGATACAACTGTTCTTGAGTTGGTTGAGCACATTCCACTTCTTCCAATAATATTCCTCCAGACACTCATTTAGTTTGGAGTGTATACATATTTTTGTTTCCATGTCATATCCATTCTTGAGGGGAGGTTTTGTCCCATGAGGTTTTCCTCCTTACCTCAGTTACATGGATCAATAAAATTTTGTTGTAAAAGGTGACATGTGCCCTAGTTTCCAAGGCCTTAATATATCATGTGTTGTACTAAGTTAGGATTAAGGGTGGGTGCTGGAGAAATAATCTACCTTAGTACCATGATTACCTGCCTAGAAGAAAATCATTTGCCTTGTGCTTATGTTCTATTGTCTAACTTAGGTTATACTGATCAATACTAGTCAAATAGGTGGTTCTGGCTCATTAAATGATAGTTGAGGCACTCTAGTTTGAGCATCCTAACATTTTAGACTATGCATTAATTTTAAACCACTTCCATCTTTGACTAGGGGTGCTAGTGTGTGTGAATGTTGTTTTTTTTTGTCTCCCTAGAATTTATTTTCCTCCAAGAGATTCCTCCACTCACCCATGTGCTCTCCCATGTTTTCCTTTCCTCATTTATGACTCTATCATTCTATTTATATATTCACACATGCTCACACATGGATTCATGATTCTTTGGATAGATTTGGGAGCCTATTGGTCCACCTAGGGGGGTTTAGGGGTCAATCCTTTTTTGACACTTGGATGCATTCACATGGCTACCAGGGGCTCACGAATTGTCTCCAATGTACTATAAATATGTATCATTCACATCTACAAGGTTTGTTGTAATATAATGGTTAGATATTAGCACCATTCACATGTGATATTCCAGTTATTTCAGTATCTTTGTTGTTTTCTTGCATATTTTTGTCAAACACTTTGATTGTCAATATTGTTCTAGCTCCTATACCTCATTGAGAATCAATTCTCACACATAGGAACCTCCCTATATTATGCCAGAAGCTTCTTTCTTCACAACATCTCATTCTCTTTGAGGATCACCCATCAAAATTACTCTTCATTCAATACACGTCATTTTTCTGCATTCAATACACGTCATTCAATATAGATTATAATGAAACAAAATATGATTTTACAAAAGCATATGATAATTAAATAATCATGCAGCTCAACATTCATATATCATGAATCAATCATGCATCCCAACATTCATATCTCATGAATAATCATGCAGCTTGTTGTAATCTCATAGATCACGTATAATGTTGTAATCTCACAGATCACGTAAGGTTACCAATAATACATACTAAAACATACATACATAACAGAGACAAGAGATAAGAACAAGTAGGTGAATTAATAGGTTAAATTAAATGAATGGATCCATACAACATAGAGAACTGAACCGAGTTCTCATCTGGCTCAACAGCCTAATATATATGATTACAAAACAGTTACAAAATAACTACCTATCAGTTCGGTGAACCAGCACGACCTTAGGCGGCTAACCTAATCTCTAGTTTAGTCAGTTGACTGACTTAGTCGGCTATCGTTCAAGTCGACTTATCAACTTGATCCTCCAACATCTTCCCCACGAACAAAACGTTTCTTTGTCCCGAAGAAACAGGGAGGTACAAAAAATCTTCATGTCTGTCCTAGTAGTCATTATGATGTGCTTGGTCTTCATGGGCTGTGAAGTCTAATGGTTGGTATTTTCTGTACACAAACTTTGACAATTGCTGGGGCTGTCACTGCTAGGTGATGTTGGAAATATTTCCAACTTTGCAATATTTTCTAGATGTCGATGGTGAGTGTAGTTAGGCTTCATAAGATTGACATCTTCTCTGAAATGGAGACTTCAGCTATTCTCTCCATGTTGGGACCCATAAACTGGTCCTTCTCCTCAATAGTCTCGACAAGTCATTTCATCTACGGGCATATGATGTCAAATTTTTCAAAGTTGGGGATAGCTTGGTGCACTGACTGATGTGCTTCCCTCTCAAGTTTCTGAAGCTTGGCTGTCTCAAGAACTATTTGTTCTTCTATTGTGGTTCGGAGTGTTTCATCAGTGGTTTTCCTATTTTCAAGTGCTTGGATCCCTTGTCGGGTCTACTGCATTTGATGATAGACTTGCCCATAGTAAGCAGACCAGTCTCACAGTATTTCTTCAGTGATGACAGACTCCTCCATGTGATCTTGCAGCACTTTATAGGCTTCAGAAAAGGCTATGTGCTGTGCCATTAGGAGGCGGGAAGTTTCTTCTTTTTGCTCTTCCTTTGTTTCTTGAATCTGTGCTTGGAGTGCCAACACCATGATTTCAAATAGCTGATATGCTCTTTCAAGCGGTTTGTTTTTGTCGACCTCTACGGGGCCTGGCATTACTGATTGTGCAAGGTTTCTACATTTGTTGAGGAACTCGACCTATTCTTCGACCTTGTTGTCGAGTTCCTTACATCTCTACTCACTCCTTGTCTTTTCTTCGACTGCTAGAGTTTTTAGGAGTTGTCCTAGCTCTACATCAGTCAGTGAGGTTGCATCTTTCAATTTGATATGGACCTTTGATGGCTGTCCATGATGCTCATTCTTTTGTTTCTCCTTCCTCTTCTTATGCTTTTCCTTCTCTGTTTGTGTCGGCACCTGTGTACTTGCAAAATTCGAGTCAGGATTTTCAGTTTGTGGAATAGTGGTTGATGGTTTCTCTCTTTGGGGAGGTGGGATGACTGCTCCCTCTGGTTGGTTAGATGTAGGGGGTGCAGAAGAGGATGCAGTTGGTGCTGATGGTTGTGGTGGGTCTTGCTCTGAGTCGAGGGGTGGTGGTGGTGGGGGAGATGGTGGTGGTGGTGATGGAGTTGGTGAATGGTTGGGGGTGATTAGGTTGGGGGAAGTGTGGATGAGCGGTGGGTTGTCAGTCTGAGGTTTTGCGGACGTGATGTTCCAGTTGGAACACTTGAGTGTGCATTAATGCCGAATTGCTTTTGGTGCTCAAGGTCATGAATGCGCGATGGGACTATCGAGGTCTTCAGTTGATGTCGGTTATGAAAATGGTCGATTAAAGTGGTCAGTTGATGAAAATGGTCGATGGAGTTATGTTGATGGGCATGATGTTGGGTGTCGAAATGGTAATTTCCTATCATAGTTTTCTACATGTACGGTATTATTTTGCTTTTTGGATTTTTAGGTTTTTATAGCTTTTGGTTTAACCGTTATGGTCGTTATAGGATTTTTTTTTCACTATGTTTATTTCTAGTTTCTGTAGCGTTTTAGTCAGGCTCCCTTAACAAGTTTCCAAAATACTATGCCTTGTAACGTCCTTAGTCGGACTGATCCATTGGTATGTATCTCTTCGACAACATAGGGTCCCATCCATTCTGTATGGAGATTTTTAGGTTTTCCTTTTACTCAACTATTGTATAGTAAAGCAAGGTCTTCTACCGACAAGTTTTTGTTCTTGATGTTTCTGTCTTGCCATGCTTTCTGTTGCTGTTTTTGGATTTCTTGATGTTGTATTGCCATTAGTTATTGTTCTTCGAGTTTGCTTAGTTGCAACAGTTGGTCCTTTATTCCTTGTTCGACATCGACATGTAGGATCTCTGCGATGATAGGTGATTGTTGTTGGAAGTGTAGTGGGACTACTGCTCCTTGTCCATAGACTAGTCGAAAAGGATTCTGGTCGATTGAGCGTTTATATGTTGTTCTGTATGCCCATAATACTGCAGGTATCTTCTTGTCCCATTCGTCCTTCTCAGCATTACATATTTTGGTTAGTCCTCTTGTTAATGTTTTATTAAATGCTTCAATTGCTCCATTCGACTGAGGATGTTATGATATACTCCGACGATGGTCGATTTGGAACTAGTCAGTTAGGGTTTTGATAGTTCTATTGATGAAGTGTGTTCCTTGGTCACTAATTAGGGTTAGTGGACATCCAAATCTAGTGATGATATTCTCATAGATAAACTTAGCATCTATCTCACTAGAACATGTGTCGATTGATTTGGCCTCTGCCCATTTAGTTACATATTTGACTACAGTTATGATGTACCTTGCACCTGTCATTTTTACTGGTATAGGAAATGGTCCTATGAAGTCTATGGCCTAGATTTCAAATGTCAAACTTGGGTTGAATGATATCAAAGGCATTTATGTGCTAGGCAGGGGTCGACCTAGTCGTTGACATCTGTCACATTGACTAACAAAGTGTTTGCAATCTCTGTGAAGTGTCGGCCACCATAACCCTGACTATTGGATTCTCTTTGCAGTTGTGTCTGCTTGGAAATGTCCTCCTGTAGGCCCATAATGTGCTTCATGGATAATGTTGTCACGTTCATGTTCTAGTACACACCTTCTGAGGATGTCATCTAATCCCATTTTGTATAAGAATCCATTTATAATACTGTCTGGTGCAGCCTTCATAGATAAGATCTGCTTCTTCTTTGTACTCATTCCTTCTGGTGCTTGTCCATCTTCTAAGAACTGGGTTATTTCTTCTAATTCTTTTGGGACTGCTTCTATCCAAAATAGATGTGCATCAGGTAAGTCATCTTCGACTCCTGTCGGCTCTTCTCCTGTGTCGATTCAGGATAAATGGTCGGGACTGACATTTAACTTTCCTAGTCTGACAACAACTTCGAATTCAAATTCTTGGAATAATAGTAGTCATCGACAAATCTTTCCATGATGTAGTGGTTTATTGACGAGATATTTAAGTGCCTGATGGTCTGTATAGAATATAAATGGGTTAGCTAGAAGATAATGAAGATAATGTCCCGGCAATGGAACCAATGTTGTAATCTCACAGACCACGTAAGGTTACCAATAATACATACTAAAACATACATACATAACAGAGACAAGAGATAAGAACAAGTAGGTGAATTAACAGATTATATTACATGAATGGGTCCATACAACACAGAGAAGTGAACCGAGTTCTTATCTGGGTCAACAGCCTAATATATATGATTACAAAACGATTACAAAATAACTACCTATCGGTTCGGTGAACTGACACAACCTTAGGTGGCTGACCTAATCTCTAATTTAGTCGGTCGACTGACTTAGTTGGCTGATCGACTTAGTTTGCTATCGTTCAAGTCGACTTATCAACTTTCTCCTCCAACATAGCTCTATATTCATATCTTCATGAACAATCATGTAGCCCAACATTCATATCACATGAATCAATCAGGCAACTCTATATTCATATCTTATGAATAATCATTTAACTCTATATTCTCCTTTTATAAAACAATCACGCATGATATATATTCATATCTTATGAACAATCATGCATGCTCTATATTCATATTTTATACAACAATCATGTATGCTCTATATTCATATCTTTGAAACAATTATTCATCTCTATGTTCATATCTTATTAAACAATCATGCATGCTTTATATTTATGAAACAATCATGCAGATCTATGTTCATATCTTATCAAACTATCATGCATGATTTATGTTCATATCTTATCATGCATGATATATAGTCATATCTTATGAATTTTTTTAATTTGCAAATAAATGAAAGACAATCAACATATATGCTCACAATTCCCAATCTCAGGAATACGAATCTCTATATGATTGTAATGAAAACATTCAAAAACAGATAAATATAAATAACATATGATAAAAAATTGGGTACTTATCTTGTATTGTTTTGCATGGTCCCTCTTGATCTCTACTTCCTTGCGAATATTACTGGAGTCCCTTGGTCTTGATGTCCTTTCAAATTTGAGTGCATGTAGGAGGTAGTGAATCTTTGCATTGAGAAACTGGATCCCGTGCAACTTGGAGTGAATGGTCTTCTTCAGAAAAAATTCTTCCAACGATCATCATCCTCTTCTCGGAATGAGTTATAAATTGTAACAAACATAAAATAATATAATCATTAAATAATTAGGTTAACTAAGTTAGGTTATGAAATGAGGTGTCTCCTCATTTCAAATGCCCAAGCCATATTTAAGGTAGGGCCCCCATTGTAACATATCATCTCTTATCTTATCATTAATATATATATTTGCCTTGTGGATTATCTCATTTACCAAGTTTTCTAGTAATATTATTTGTATGAGCAAATAAATATTCGACTCATTTGGTATCAGAGCCTCGTTGGCTAGATCTCGGCCTTTGGCCATATTTTTGGCTTTTAGCCATCACCCAGGTTTCCCTCAATTTTTGGGTTTCACAATATTTACACCTTGTGTAGATTTGGGTTTCCCAAAAATATAGGACCTTGTCCTTAAAAAATAAAAATAAAAATAAAAAAAAGGTAAAAGTAACTCCCCCCCAAAAAAGAGAATTTAAAAAAAAAGTGAAAAAAAAAATAAAAACAAAAAAAAAACTAAAAGAACGAGGGGAAAAAAAAGGGGAAAGAAAAAAAAAGAGGTTAAAAAAGGAAAGTTAAGAAAAAAAAAAGATAAAAGGAAAAGGAAAAAAAAAAAAGAGGGTAAAAGTGAAAGCACACCTAGTTTCTTAAAGTGTGTTTGATTTTTAATATAAAAATGCATAATAATTATTAGTATATAGCAAGTGACATTTGAACTTGGGTGGGGAATATAACACTCATTCCTCCCAACCACCCAATCTACTCACATTTTACAAAACTTAAGGGAAATAAAAGATCAAAAAGGTGCATAATAATTGATACTAAAAAGCAAGTGAGATTGAACTTAAGTGGGGAAGTCAAAGGAAAACAAAATTGAAAAAAATCAAAGACCATCATCATCTAGTGTGGAAGAAATCAGAGATCATGGAATCTGGTTTGCGACTACAAATAGAGAAATTAGAAGCTAAGTTAAAGCGTTATCAAAGAGACAATGAAAAATTACAAGACACAAATACGAACTCGGAAGTAATAACTAAAATACATGAGATGCAAAAAGAGCTCAAGGAACAAAAAATTTCCGATTAGAAAAATCATATAGAAAAATTGTTTGCCCAAATTGAGAAATTAAAAAGAAAAAACGAAAGTTAATCAGAGATTGAAAAATCAAGATATAAAGAAAGAAAGAAATGATTATGAAGCGGAAATAAAATGATTGAAAAAATTCGTTAGCGACAAGGATGAAGAACTAACATAGAACGACATAAATTAGAAAATCAAGAGTCAGTGACCGACCAGTATCGACAACAGATAAAAGTTCTTCAACAAGAAAATGACAACTCTAAAAAGACTCATAAGTCAGAGATTGCAAAAAGTAATAAAACACTATCCAACAATTCCAAAGAAATTTTCAGATTAAGGAATCATAACAAAACACTAGTCACAAAAATTAAGAAGTTGAAAAATATTCGGAAGACAAAACAATCTATGGAAGACATTGAAGGGAAACTTCTAGACAAGCAGGAAGAAAATGATTGCATCAGAAGTCATAACAAATATCTTAAGGAACAACTTAAGAAGTCTGAAGATGATAGCAAGTATAAGTGATTAAGAAGTTTGAAAATGATTACGTGCAGTTGGAAAACAAGTTGGAAAAGATACAGAAGGAAACCTTAAAACCTCAAGGGACGAAAATACAACTTCCAATTCAAAAGATGACACTCGTAAAAGAAAATGACATTGTGAAAATTCCATATCGACACCCCAACCATAAAAACCAAAACTCTAAAAAGTGGGAAATGTTGAAAGATAATGATACTAATATGATCAAAGCTCCTAACGACAGATCAGTCGAAAATCCCAACAGTCAACAACAAATCAATTTAGGACAGAAAATCATGAAACTAGTAGAAGCACCGCTAAGAGTCATGCAGAAGAACAAAGAAACATTTCAGCAAGCTAAAACTTTCTTTACTGACCCTACACCATCAGGATCACAGATATTGTCTCATAGGGGTATACCGCAGCAAAAACCTTATGGCATTAGTCCTGTGCAGATATCGCAGGCTACCACATCTGGAAGGTGCAAAGAGGATGAGTTGACAGGAAGTGTACAATCCTTCCTGCGAAGATGCTTGAAACTCGTAAGAAATGAGAAAGCCATAGAAGAGCTTCAACACATCATAGATCAATATCAGCAGACTTCTTCTGTGAGCAGTACGCAACGTGTTGTTCATAGTATTATGGGCCATACAAGAACAGGAAGAGAAATGAGACTCACAACACAAATTGGAGAGTTTGAAATGGATGAGGTAATCCTAGATTTAGGATCAGAGGTAAATGTTATTACTAAGCAGACATGGGAACAGATGGGTAGCCCTAAGTTAGCCATATCACCTATCCATCTGCAATTAGCCAATCAACAAAGGGTATTGCCACTAGGCCGATTACCGCAAGTACCAGTTGATATTGATGGAATTTGTAGCTTTGCATATTTTGAAGTCATAGAAATAATTGTCGATAGCAGACCGTATCTAGCTTTATTAGGTATCAATTGGGCATTTGAAAACATGGTTGTTATCAATTTGAAGAAAAGACAAATGACCTTTGAGGATAAACAGATTTGAGTCATCGCACCGTTGGATGCTTTTCAGGGTCCTCGATACATTGAACCTATCAGAGCATAGGAAGAGGTGCATAATATGGAGAGCCTCTATCAGATGACTACTAACCAGAGTGATTATATCAATCCCACCGCAGAAGGAAATATTAGTTGGCGATGTGACAGCTCATGCGCATCGGATTCGGATGTTGGTTTAGAAAATTGGCAGAATAAACTCTATGAAGTTTCAGCTCGTAGATGTGCATTTATGACTAAGTCACTGCGATGGATTGGAACAGAGATTAAGAATATTCCATCATTTGATGGCTTAGCAGATGTCAAAGAATTTTTACAGCAGTTTGAGCAGGAAATCCCTCATGAGCAGAGGATGGCAGCTATTGACCTTGCAGTAAGAGCCACACCTGCAAGATGGTGGCATGCACATAGAGAAAATAACGCATCATGGGATGATTTTAAAAGATTGATGGTGATCAGATTCTCTATTGACAAGGAGCATTTCCAGCAGAAATATACAGGAGAAAGTGACCCCAGGTCACATATTAAGATTTGTGAACAGAATTGGTCAGACATTCCATAGGATGAATGGGTTCACCTATTCATTCACACTTTAGACACAGTCCCAAGGAATTGGTACACTGAGACAGAGTTGCACAGAGGAATGATTACATGGCCAGTTATGATAGACAACTTTCTACTCACTTTCACTTTTGAATTTGAGTATCCAAGCATTGATCAGGCCCTAGAGAGTATAAAGACTAATATATTTGATGACTGTACCCTACCAGTGTATGCTCAGCCTGATTGGGCCATCCAGTTAGAACATGCGCTAGAGTGTTACAACTTCACAGAAGAGCCAGGTGATGAGGATGAGAATCCTCACAGTATCAACATTCTAGAGTCAGAAGGGACTCACGAAGTTGATGGACCAAAGCTAAAGATTCCAGCTGTCACAGAGCCTATTAAGATTAAAAAGATCAATATTGGCACAGAAACAGAACCAAAGTTTGCCTCTATTGGAGACTATTGGGATGATGGAATGGTAGGACACATCGTAGATTTGTTACATGACTATCAGGACTTATTTCCCACTAAGTTTATAGAGATGAAGGGAATAGTAGGAGATTTGGGAGTCATGAGGATACCTTTGAAAGAGGATGCTAGGCCAGTTAAGCAGCGTCCATACAGATTAAATCCTCGTTATAAAGAAAAAGTTAAAGATGAGATTGATAAGATGCTAGCAGCAGGCATCATTGAGCTAGTAGAAGAGAGCGAATGGGTTAGTCCCATGGTTGTGCAGGAAAATAAAACTAAAGGAGAAATCAGGATTTGTGTCGATTTGCGCAAACTCAACGACGCATCACTTCATGACCCATTTTCGACACCTTTTATCGATGAAGTTTTAGACAATGTGGGAGGACAGGAGATCTACTCATTCACTGATGGCTTTTCAGGCTATCACCAGATAAGAATCCATCCAGAGGATCGACATAAGACCACCTTTGCGACAGAATGGGGCTCATTCCAGTATACGATAATGCCCTTTGGTCTTAAAAATGCACCAGCTATTTTTTCTAGAGTAGTAGTTGCTGTCTTTAAGGAATACATCCATAAATTCTTAGAATTCTATTTTGATGATTGGACTGTATTTGGAGTAATCAAAAAGCATATAGGAGATTTAAGGCTCATGTTAGAGAAATGTAGGCAATATCAGATTTCTCTTAACTTGAAGAAATGTATATTCTGTGCACCATTTGGTATTTTGTTGGGTCATATTGTTTGCAGACAAGGCTTGATGGTAGATCATGCAAAGATTGCCATCATTGTAAATCTCCCAGCACCCAACTCAGTCAAGCAAGTGAGGACAGTGCTTGGTCATACAGGGTATTATAGAAAATTCATCAAGGGCTATGCAAAGATGACAGCACCTATGGAAAAGCTGTTAAAGAAAGAAGTGAAATTCCTATGGAATGAGGAATGCCAGCAAAGTTTAGACACTCTTAAAGAGAAGATGATTATAGCACCCATCTTAGTATTTCTAGATTGGAACAAGCCATTTCATGTACATGTGGATGCATCTGGCATCGCACTAGGGATTGTCTTAACACAACCAGGAGAAGGGGGTATCATTCACCCTATCGCGTACTCAAACAGAAAGTTATCTACTGCAGAAAAGAACTACACCACTACAGAAAGAGAAGGATTAGCTATGGTGTATGCTCTACAGAATTTTAGGCACTACCTGTCGGGTGCCCCATTCAACATGTTCACTGACCATTCCGCTTTAAAGTATTTGGTCAATAAGCTAGTGTTAGGGGGAAGGATCTGCAAATAGTTACTCCTATTTCAGGAGTATGATTTTGAAATTATTGTAAAACCAGTGAGATTGAATGCTGGACCCGATCACCTGTCGTGGATGGACTCAAGAGAAGAACCAAGTAATTTAGAAGATAATTTTCCAGATGCGCAATTGTTCTCTATCCAGATTGCATATGAGTATTACGTAGATATTATTCACTTTCTCACTATAGGGTGGGCACCAGTTGAGTTTACTAAGAAGCAAAAGAAATAGTTAGTTGTTAAAGCAGCAGATTTCACTTTGATCGTAGGACATTTATATAAGTTAGGTCCAGATGAAAATCATGAGACTAGATATTTGCTTTGCTGTGAACACCTTGAGCTAGTTCCTAATAGATCTGAAACGTGTTCACTTGATTGTTGCAAAGCATATTCTGAGGTACCTGAAGGGTATAGTTGATTATGGGCTCAAGTACGAGGCAAATCAGAAGATTAACCTGGAGGGTTATGTTGATTCAAATTGGGTAGGCAGTGCCATTGATAGGAAGAGCACTTCAGGATGTTGCTTCAGTATGGGATCAGGTATGATATCTTGGTTTGGTAGGAAGCAATTTTGTGTGGCACTGAGTACAGCTGAAGCAGAATATGTCGTAGCTTATTTAGCTAGTTGTGAGGTAGTGTGGCTGAGAAAGCTACTGTATAATTTATTTTATCTCCATTTGGATGCTACTTGTATATATTGCGACAACCAGAGTTGTGTGAAGTTATCAGAGAACCCGGTGTTCCATGACAAGTCGAAGCATATCGAGATCAAGTATCACTATATCAGGGATATGGTGCATACAGGAGTAGTGAAGATACAATATGTTGTGATGGAAGAATAGATACTTTATGTGTTGATGAATCCATTAGCCAAAGTGAAGTTTGAGTACTTCAGGGAGAAGCTTGGTGTTCTCTAAATCGAGGTTCCCTCAAAAGGGAAATGATGAGACCTAGATATATTCTGACATGATGAGAGGATTAGGTTTCTTCCATGGTTAGATGTAAGGGCTGATCCATTCTGTCATGGTGAGAGGATTTCGTTCCTTCCATGTCAGATGTGAGTGCTAAGCCATTATGATGTGACTGTAGGATTGGTTCCTACATGATCAGATATAAGTGTTGAATGTCATTCTTGGAATGGAGGCACCTGGTCATTTACCAAGAATACTCAGTCTGGGATTGAGGACCATTCTGATATGACTATGGGATGTAGTCTTACATGATCATATATGAGTGCATGGCCATTCTGATATGATTGAGGGATGTTTTCCCACTTGATCAGATATAAGGGATGATGCCATTCACTGGGAGAATGGAGGCACCTAGTCAGTTACCAAGAATCCTCAGTCTGGGATTGAGAACCCTTTCGATGCGGTGTGTTCATAAATGGTTGAATGTAAGTGCAGATCCCTTCTGATGCGGTGTTTTTGAACATGGTTGGATGTAAGTGTAGATCCCTTCTGATGCGGTGTTTTCGAACATGGTCGAATGTAAGTGTAGAGCCCTTCCGATGCAGTGTTTTCGAACATGGTCAGATGTAAGTGCAAAGCCCTTCTGATGCGGTGTGTTCACACATGGTCGGATATAAGTGCTGAGCCATTCTAGTGTGATGTGTTTACACATGGTCAGATGTGATTGCTGGGCCTTTCTGACAAGATGAGGTCGGATGTGAGTGTTGGGCGTGCCTTTTTGACAAGATGAGGTCAGATGTAAGAGCTGGGGGGGCCATTCTGACTTAGGGTCAGATATAACTACTGAATACCTACATGAAGGGTAGGCCTAAAACTAGCATGAAAAAGGGTTGGCTGTGTAAAACTTCCTGTGATGAGAAGAATCAAGAGATAGCACCGATGATGATGATCCAGATGTGATGATGATCTATACTTGATGATGATCCAAATCAAGTGATGATCTATATGATGATCCAACAGTAATGATCAAGCATTCATGATGATCCAGATCCCATGATGAAGAAGACTTGAAGAATAAGATGACTTAGAAGAATACTTGAAGACAAAGATGACTTGAAGATGAAGAAGACTTGAAGACGATGATGACTTGAAGATGAAGAATACTTGAAGATGAATACAACTTGAAGATGAAGATGACAATATGATCTAGTCGATATAGAGAAGAAGACCAGTGCTGAAAATTGTGTCGAAAGAATACCTTCCCAGTTAAGAGGGAGTGTTGATGTATCTGTAACTTCGGAATGTATTCACTTGTATATCTTATGTCTTGTACCCTGATGTTTATTCCAAGAAGTGTTTGTAATGTATTTGAGTCATGCCATGGCTCGATGTTCCTATCGATAGGTTATATAATGTAAACAAGTCATGACAAGTCATTGTGGGTAACTCTCCTATTGTTCAAGGGTTAAAGTCCCCACAGTTCTGGGGCACTAGGGTTATTAGACTTTCCTAGAGAAGTCATCCCTAGTGAGTCATTGTCAGGTTGAGAATTAGTATAAATAGAGAGTGAGCCTCTCTATTTATCACACACTCACTCACACTCAGTTGTAGCACATAGCTGAGGAAGAAGAAGTTGTTGAGGCTAGAGAGAAAGAGGCTACTGCTGTCGGGATATCATCTTACTATTTTTGGAGCTTTGCTATTGGCATTAGAGGAAATTTGGGGTCTAAAATGGGCCTTATAAGAAAACATGCCAAAATAAGTTTCTGTGAGTTGGAATTCAAGAACCAATAGAATTTCAATAAAATAAGTTAACCATAATGGTTGAATTGACATATTTGTCATTAAAAAAAACTACTTTTTTTGTTCATATTTTCGACATATCTCATTGTGTTTTTACTCAAATTTCGATCGCTAGAGCTCGTTGGATGCGGAATTTGATTCTGCATCCGACGAGTACCCACACTGCATACTTTTGATGGACCCCGCTACCCCAAAAACAAGAAATACCTGAAAAAACATGATGATGATGTCATCATCATGTTTTTTTAGGTATTTCTTGTTT
>LPNX010177666.1:267170-338126 GCA_001517045.1 Pseudotsuga menziesii
TTGATTCTATCTCTGACGAAGTTGTGGGGTTTTCTCCTTTATGGTTTCCCCAAGGAAAATATGTGTGTTCATTGTCTTATGTGTTTGACTGATGTGCTTGTTATTCTCTCAGTTAAGATCCTAAGCTAATGATAGCTTAAATTATAAAAATATAATAGTATGTCCAAGAAAAAACATCTTGAAATTGTTTAAACAAGGCTGTATATGATTGAACCTCAAAAGGTGAAGAGTTCTGGCCTATATAAATGTTCTATAAAATACCTGGTTTGACTTATATGTCCATAGGCATGGTTTTTGTAATATTACATAGATTTCCTTCAGACTCGACACCCCGAGTGAGGATGGGAGACTGAGGATACACAGTTATATCAGATGAAACAACTAGGGTAAAGTGTTCTTCTACCATATGGCAAGGGGGAATCAAACAATATCGATGATGATGGTCTTTCCAGGGCATCTTGTCTATTGACATGACTTCCATAATGGATTCATCTGTGGGAAGTGTATGTGAAAGTAATCTAGAGATGGGGGGGGGTTTCAAGCCAATATGGAAGGTGATAACAATCTGAGGCCACCAACAAATGGTCATTGATGGTAGAATCACTAGTGGATTGGATAGTGTTATAAACTTCTTCAAAAGGAGTGAGATACATTGATTCATCAGCAATCGATTTTCCTTTGTCTATAAAAGTGTTAGAAATCATATTGATAGATGCAATTTGCGAAGCAAGAGGAGGATTAGATAATAGAAAGACTCCCATGAGCAATGAGTCTTTGATAAGGCCTACTCCTATGTCCTGATACTCTGGGGTATTCAGAAGCATAATGTTATTTGCATCATTGGTGGTAGCAGCTGGTGTGATGAAATATAACTGGTCTATAGTGACAATCCTTCCTTGGAATGGGAACTAGATGATCTAAAAAATGGTTGATGCTACAACTTGCATAGCATAAAACCAGTTACGACCTAGGAGTAGGTTATAGTCCAAAGGAGCGTCAATGACTTCAATCTGAATGGAGACTGACTTTCCCCCCAGTTCAACGTGGATGGCAGGTAGTAATCCATAAGGTTGAAATCCACGACCATCCAAATCCTTAAGGGTGGTAAGTGAACTGTTGATTTCAAGAGAACTGATGGCTCTCCAAAAAGATAATGACATGACTAGTGTAGAGGCTCCCTCATCTAAAACAGTACAAATAATGGTCTTTCCAACAATTTTAGTGGATATATGAAAATCCAATTGGTGTGAGATTTGGGTTTTAAAATCATCCAGTTTGAAAGTGATGACGTTACTATTTTCAAGATCCATAACTCCAAGTGCAATAAGCAAAATTTTCTATTGGGTGGGATAGGTTCGGACTACTTCTAATGTCGACATAGCGTAGCGTGATTGAGCCAAATATTCTATCGTGTTATAATATTGGGTAGCACGTGCATTAGGTTTTATAATGGACTTACTAAGATTACCCTTGGGTGGGCAGAAAATTGCTTCTGGAATGGGTTTTTCAATGTGAAGACCGTTACTAGGAGCAGGTGTGGAAGCTGAAGGTTTTTCAGGTGAACTTCATCTGATTTCTTTTCTGGAGGAGGGTCATAGATATGTGATCTTGTGTTTAAGTTAACCATTTTTCTAGACATCATTCTAACTTCATCAGTAGGTGAAGATGACCCATTTTTAGCCAGAAATACACACCTCCTGCGAACAAGAGTTGGTTCCCTAGAACAAATGGTTCAAGTCTAGAACAAAATAGAAACACCAAATGTTAAACTTCCCCTAGATTTGGTTAATTAACTGAATGGAATGCCATGATACTTATCTCAAAGGATCTCCTCACTATCCTTGAAGCTTACTGTAGAAGAACCTGTAAAAGATGGAAAACAATAAGAGAAACATGATAGCATACAATATAATCAACTAGATCTATGCTCATGACCAAGGAATCAAGCAATATATACAAATGAAACAACATATATGGGAAAGAAAAGACATTCTTTATTAATAAATGATTGGAGAGACTACAACCTTCATGCCTTGGTGTTGAGAGTTCCTTCCAATGGCTCCTTTCCTCTAACTTCACCTTGCCTCCAAAGACTCAAGAATGATTTTGACAGAGTTTGGGTATGAAACACAATTCGTCTCCTTTTTCCCATGGGGGGTGAACCAATATTTAAAGGCATGGGAGGATAGGTATGGTTGAGGATATCATGGGTGAGGTGGATATTATATCCTAAAAGGGAGGATCTCGAGCTCCAGCTAGTCCTAAACCATAGGGATGAGCCTCCACAGAGGTCAGCTTCGAGAATCCTCTTGAAGCTTCTCTTTTTTTCCTTCAAAACTCGAGCACTGCTACTCCAATGAAGAAAATAGGTGGTGATAAGGGGGAACCTCTTATTGTAGTAGGGATAGAATCTATGGCACCACTCCTTGCTCATGTATCAGGAGCGGTGCTAGCTCTTTTCTTCTTGGGTAACACCTTTTGTCAATGGGGAAAGAACGTTACCAAGTCAAAAGAGGAAAAAATTGCAAGGGGTTAATTTATTCCTTCATTTATCTAGGGAAAACTTTGAGGGATTGGAGAAAAAAAGGGGATACATATCTCATAACATGAGGGTGACAAGATTTTGGTGTAACAGAGATTCCCCCCAAAGTATGATGGCTAGAGGGAAATGATAGGCATAATACTTTGAAAGAATAAGGTATAGTATTGAGGCAAAGGTCCAATGGTCCTAACTTCTCAAGCATCACAAACTTTGTGCAAAACATTTTGATACATATCCCAAATGACTAAAAACATGGCTTCCAATAAATACAACGCAGATCCATGTGAGATACAAAAAAGTCATGGCTACTAAAATACAACATAGATCCTTGCGAAGAAGACTCAAATTTGGACATAGCTACTAGACATGCAATGTATATCTATGTCATACTAACGCAAATTTGAGCACATCCACGAAAATACAAATGTGGATCCATGCTAGGACTCATACAAATACTCCATCGCAACCTGGGGAAAGCAATGAGTTCTTAACAAGTACCCAGGGTCTTCATCTTGTCTTCCACAAAGTACGAGTCTATCCATGTGATTACAATGATCTGAGGTCAAACATGGTAGAAACCACTTGATTACCGGCCAATGATGTCAATGTACCATTAACAAGTGCGAGGGAGATCACCATTAATGTCAATGATTCCCAAGGTACTTTAGTACAATCTAATAAGTGTGAATAGATGTTTTGATGTCGAACACTTAGTCGAATCTCTTAATCAAAGGTTAATGATGTGAACCTATGTCGAGAGCGAGATAATATGTCATTAAGGCATATAGATATCAAGCTACTAAATTTTGTTTCTAATACTAATTCCTAGATGATGAGCTGATGTCAACAGGAATAGTCTCATCGAAGGAGGGCCATAATGAATCCCACATCAACGACACGAAACTCGGAACAAAGTTCTGGAATGCTGTAGATAATGTAACCATAGGAATTAGAGGAAATTTGGGATCTAAAATGGGTCTTAATTATAATAAAATGCGACAACAATAAATTTTGTGAGTTGGAATTCAAGAACCAATAGAATTTCAATAAAATGAGTCAACCATAATGGTTGAATTGACATATTTTTCATAAAAGAATACTACTTTTTTTGTTCCTATTTTCGACATATCTCCTTGTGTTTTTACTCAAATTTTAAGCAGGAGAGCTCATTGGATGTGGATTTTAATTCCGCATCCAACGAGTACCCACAGTGCATACTTTTGACAACCCCCGCTACCCCAAAAATAATAAATACCTGAAAAAACATGATGATGATGTCATCATCACATTTTCAGGTATTTATTATTTTGGGGGTAAAGGGGTCTGTCAAAAGTATGCAGTTTGGGTACTCGTTGGATGGGGAATTAAATTCCACATCCACCGAGCTCTCCTGCTCAGAATTTGAGTAAAAACACAGGGAGATATGTCGAAAATACGAACAAAAAAAGTAGTTTTTTTATTCTTCCTCCAAAATTAATAACTATTATTTTATTATTTTCCTTAGAAAGCCCATTTAGAACTCAAATTTCCTATAATAAATAAATCAAAAAAGTTTTTTAACTGCAAGTGTAAAATCTCAACATGACTTCCCTTTGAACATCAGGCGGCATGACCGAAGACTTGGCAGCAATGACTTGATGAGGTGGAACACAATGTGACAATGGACATGACTCAAAGGAGTGGCATGATTCATGAAAGTGGATCGACTAAGAGACAATATGAATACCCAATTGACTGGATGAAATGCAGACAAGTGCCATGTTCAAAGGTGACTAATAACTCCCATTTATTGCAAATGAAATGTATTTCCCTTCCCTTAATTTCCCCATCATTATTGATGAGTGCCTCTTTTCATTTTTACGAGTTCAAAGAGGGTAATAAACACTCAATATAATTTGTCCTTCAGACAAGTCCAAACTCATATGTTTTACGAACCTAAGAAAGGAGGGGTTAGTTCTCAAAAAGGGTCTTTCAATGTTTAATTTAATGAGTCTAATGAAAGAAAACGTAGTGTAGTTCATGTTTAGAGAGTCTGAACAAACTAAAGAAGACTCCGAAGGGTCCTTTTTCATATGATTTAGTCCCTAAGGCCCGAAAAAGTATAAAATAATACCTTAGAGAACTCTTCCAGTCATGATTGGTTGGAGTGTTCCTTTTTCGTAAATAGTCTATCCGAACCGAAAAAGAGATAACCTACCGTCGAAGAGATGACTCTTCAAATGATTTTACGAGTATGAATAAGACAAGTATTCGACAAACTTTTCATATTTAGGGAGTCCAAAAAGAGCTTAAAGGAGACTCCATTATATTTTTTCATGTTTTAATCCAGAGCATGAAAAAGTAGTAAACTAAGCTCAAACCACTTTTCATGTTTTAACCAGAGCATGAAAAATGAAAAGTAAGCTCAACATGATCTTACAATTTTTAACAAGCTCAAAGATCAGTTGAAAGAATGCTCGAAGATTGGTTTCATTTTTATGCAAGCTCAAAACCAATGGGTAAACTATGCTTGAAAAATCCCTTTAACATGATATACAGAGGTTGCAAGCTTTCCCCCCAGTATGATTGCTAGCGCAGCTTACCCCTAGCATGGTTGCTAAGGGCTCGATATGCCCCCCAAGCTTCGTTTCGTCTGACGATTCTTCTTCCATACCCAACCTAAAAACCTAGTTACTAATGTGAAAATGTTCACTAATGGGGTAGGAAGAACGAGAATTAGGTAGGTGAAAAGAAGGTTCAAGTTCTAACACTAAAGGGAATACTCAACTCAAGGGAAGGGGATTTGTTTCATTTCTACACAAGCTTGAAATAGAGGGTAACTATGCTTGGAACATGGTTTCATTTTTATGCAAGCTTGAAACCAAAATGTAAACTATGCTTAAGGAAACCTACTTCATTTTTTAACGAGCTTGAAATAGAAAATGAACTATTCTCAGGAATGGTTTCATTTTTATGCAAGCTTGAAACCAAAAGGTAAACTATGCTTGAGGAGATCCATTTCATTTTTTAACGAGCTTGACATAGAATGGTAACTTTGCTCATAAGCATATGTTTCATTTTTTAACGAGCTTGACCCAGAATGGGAACTTTTCTCAATGAACCTGCTCCTACCCAACATGATATCCAAAGGTTGATAGGTTTCTCCCATTACATAAAAGCTAGTGGCTTAGCTCCATTATGATGTCCATAGACTAGAGCCATGCCCGCCATTTTACCTATGATGGGAAGAATCTAACTAGAATAAGGGGAAGGAATCACAAGAACATGCGGCACATTCAGGGCAGTCTGATTACTAGGAATTACACGGTGGTCGGTTGTAACAAAAGAAATCTGATAAATGGTCACAATGTTCCCATCATGGGGAAAATGCATAACTCTAAAGGTTGTGGACACTACAGCTTTCATGGAATAAACATAATCACGTCCAAGGAGCAGATTAAAATCGAAAGGACCTTGGACCACCATAACATCAATGCAGACAGTTTTCCCTCCTAATGTAATAGGAAAATGAGTAAGGATCCCTAAAGGTGTAGTAGATCTTCAATTAAAATCCAGTGTCTGATCGGTGGATGGTACAAGCTGAGGAGAACCTAAAGCTTGCTAAGCAATTGAGGATAGAATACTAACAGAAGCCCCTTCGTCAACAATAGTGCGAAGCATCTGCCTAGAAGTAACATTCACAACTATATGGAAAGGAACACTCGAATGAAGACGATACTCTATTAGGTTAATCCAGTCAAAGGAAATAACCTAAATACTTGGAGAGGGTTTTGTCAAAAGAGACAAAATTTCCTCTTGTTGAGAACAATCAGAATGAAGCATAAAAACTTTAGTAGGTTTAAGTTCATTCTCTACTAGAAGAGAAGAACAAGATGAAGATCTGGTCAAAGAGACTACTTCAATCTTAACACTCTCTATTGAAATATTGGGATCGGGGTGAGGTGACATCAACTCGACCACTTTAACTTCACTCTCAAAAGGAAGAGTGGGATCAACCAAGGATGGACTTGGATTGACCGCTTCAACTTCACTCTTCAACAGAAGAGTGGGATTGACCAAGGATGGATTTGGATCGACCACTTTATCAACCAAAGGGATGTCAAGTGACAACTTGCGATAACCTGTTGGAATATATTGACGAGAAATTGTAACATCTTCCAACAACTTAGAAGCTTCATCCATGTGAGGACAAAGGTAAGTAAAGAGCATGTCCTTACAAAGAAATCAAGGATTTCTAACTTTACCCTTCTGAATCTTAACCATAGAGTCACTGGATGACGGGGGATCATTAGCATGATGACTAGAGGCTAATGACTATCTCTTTCCAGGAAACCATAGACCACTCTTCTAAAACTAGGGCTATACCATGACAATCTTTCAGAAGGTGATCACCCTTGCAAAGCATACAAAGGAATTTGGGCCTACGCGATTTTGGGGTGTGCAGATCAACACTCTCCGCACTGGGAAGAGTGATTGGTTGAGACTTGGTTTTTTGTTTGTTTTTCTTCTTCTTATTATCCACCTGACTACTAGTACTACAACTTTCAACATGCGAAGAGGGAGAAATTGGAGAAGACAAATCTAGTGAAGAAGGAGAGAGATCAAAATGAGGTTCGTGCTCTTGCAATGAAGGATTAGGATCAGAAGCAACTGGTGTACATGGGATAACTGGAATGGAGAATAACCAAATAGGTAATCCAATATTCAATCCAAGAAGGCTTAACGTATCCATGAGAGGAGGAACAACATCCCCATATGGAGGGAACACAAAATACATGCTTGGTAAAGGAGTCTCTTGGTCGGTAGTCCTGGAAGGCGAAGCCATAACTATGTAACAAAACTATCTCTCTTCTAAAAAATCCTAAATATACAGACAACAAGCACTACTCAAACTAAAGAAGAAAGAAAAATATGTGAGAGGAGTGGATTGAAGGTCTGGAACCTCATGGGATTAGCAAGGCTTCACAATGAGTGTGATGCCAAGACAGCCAAAGGGTTAATTCGGATGGTCTCAAGATTCCTAAAAGTGTCTCTCGATATACGCAAGGTAAATGGGATCTCAAATAGGTAGTAGTGTTGTCTAATGCACAACCGTTCACAAGGGGCTTTCTAATATACAATCAAGTACGTGAAGTACATTTCTATATACCTCAAGGGTACGGGAAAGGTCGTTCGATATACCGACGGTATGTGGAAGAACCATGAAATTCCCGGGTTGTAGTGCAAACAAATTAATGTTAGCTCCTACATTTTACGATGCCTGAACACGTCACTAACCTATCACACAAATTGATAAAACATTTAACCTAAGTCTAACACTTGATTTTATCTTGAATGGTTAGGTGAATGCATGAGGTCGGGACATAAAAAATAAAACCATGCAGTATGATAGTGCAAAATTTCACTTTCACTTTAAAGGTATGCCCTACTTAAGGAAGGGAGAGAGGTTCAATTCATTTGAAACATAGAATAAATCCTATAAAAAAATAAAAAACACTTTCTTATATGGTCCTTTCCTAACTGAAACAAACAAAATCTTCTCTTTTTGAACTGAAAAGAAGTGAGATCTCTAATGAAAATCAAGAAAAGATTGTTACAACTTTATAGAAAAGTGTTCATATTTTTCAACTAAAGCGATAATGAACCAATCACAAAATTATAAAATAAATTTCATGTGGACTTTTCCACAACTTTATGAAAAAAGGAAAAACATACAAAAATCATGTATAACAAATGAAGACAAATTGAAATGAATCTTTTTTGTTCTATCAAAGAAGACAGAAAGCAGAAATCTAACAAAACCAAGTTCTATTCAAAGCCAACTATGAAGCTTTAAAAGACCAACATCAATCAAAATTCTTGAGAATAACTATGGATTCATACACGCTCAATGGGGGTCCGAAGCTCGTTTTTCTTTTAATTTTTTAATTTTTTATTGAGTTTTATGTTCAAAAATGAATTGCAGAGTTCAAAAACAACTGTAACTATCTGAAGCATGCATCTTAGATACCAAAATAAGCATTTAAGAATCAAAAACAAAACAAGGCTAAGAAGAAATACCTGGCACTGCTTCTACAGGTGTTGAACAGGGCGTTACCAGCCTGAGCACCGCTTCTTGCAAACAAGAACAGAGTGGTGGAACTGCTTACAAAAGGTTCACACCAGGGAGTTACTAGGTCCAGCACCGCTTCTTGGACACAAAGAAAGGGCGGTGACACCACTTATTTAACACAAAGGAAGAACGGTGATAGCTCCAAAACCACACTTATAACACAACTCAAGAGCGGTTCCTGATATGGCAATTTGAAAAATAAAAGAGCAACAGAAAAGGAAGTTACAGACTAAAAAATGAACCCAAACAATCACCAGAAAACCTAGTGAACCAAAAATATGAAGATCCAAAGGCAGGTAGAGGAAAAAAAATCAAATTCAAAGTAGATCGATAGATCTATGAATGGAAAAATAGATCTAGAAATTGAAAATGAAGGTGGAGGTTTCAACTTACCAATGATTCAGAATTCAAAGTAGATATCCCCAGTTGAGTCACCAATTTTGTTAGCTGAAAATACACACCTCCTGCGGACAAGAGCTGGTTCCCTAGATCTTCATGGTTCAGGTCTAGAACAAAACACAAACACCAAATGTTAAACTTTCCCTAGATCTGGTTAATCAACTGAATGGAATTTCATGATACTTCTCTCAAAGGTTGTCCTCGTTATCCTTAAAGCTTACTACAGAAGAAACTTTAAAAGATGGAAAAGAACAAGAGAAAACATGATACCATACAATATAATCAACTAGATCTATGCTCATGACCAAGGAATCAAGCAATAAATACAAATGAAACAGTATATATGGGAAATAAAAGACATTCTTTATTAATAAATTATTGGAGAGACTACAACCTTCATGCCTTGGTGTTGAGAGTTCCTTCCAATGGCTCCTTGCCCCCAAAGAATCAAGAATGATTTTGACAGAGTTTGGGTATGAAACACAATTCTTCTCCTTTTTCCCATGGGGGGTGAGCCAGTATTTAAAGGCATGAGAGGATAGGTATGGTTGAGGATATCATGGGTGAGGTAGAGATTAGATCCTAAAAGCGAGGATCTCGAGCACCAGCTGGTCCTAAACCATAGGGATGAGACTCCATGGAGGTCGGCTTCGAGAATCCTCTCGAATCTTCTCTTTATTTCCTTCAAAACTTGAGCACCGCTCCTCCAATGAAGAAAATAGGTGGTGATAAGGGGGCACCGCTCTTTGCTCATGTATCAGGAGTAGTGTTGGCTCTTTGCTTCTTGGGTAACGCTTTTTGTCAATGGGGAAAGAGCAATACCAACTTAAAAGAGGGAAAATTGCGAGGGGTTAATTTATTCCTTCATTTCTCTAGGGAAAACTTTGAGGGATAGGAGCAAACAAGGGGATACCTATCTCATAACATGAGGGTGATGAGATTTCGATGTAACACCCATGCAATGATTGATGATCAATTATTTGTTGTTGGAAGGGGAAAGGACCTTTAATAATTGCGGGGGTGGGTGAAGTTTTCAAAAATTTACTGACGTCCTCTCGACGAGGACATTCCTTAGTGAAATTATCTCCCCCATATATTAAACAAGGATATTTTACCTTTCTTTTATTTTTTGAATCAACATCTGAATTTTGTGGTTTATTAACCTCCTGTTTGTTATCAGGTTTTTTCAATTTATTTTTCCCTTTCTTCTTTCCACCGGAAGATTTAGCAGATTGAACCGCATTTACTTCAGCAGAAGCATCAGGAGAGGGTGCAGTTTTGGAAGTTGGACTTGTTGGTGAGGTGGTTTGATTTTTCTTCTTAGAATATTTTGTCGTCATTTGTGTCTGAACTAAACCAAGTATGCCATCAGCAGGTGGTTCAGTTGCAGGTCTTGATGGATCAGTTGTGGGCTGAGGAGCATGAAGAATCAAAGCATACAAAGTGCCTAAGTGGGAATAAACCAAATCAAGTTACTTAGCACGGCTAATAGCCTCTTGCTCGGTAACAGCGCCTCCCATGGAGACATCTCTAGCAATGGGCAGAAGTAAAGAATTTGTAAACCAATCAGCCAGTAACTGATCAAGAATGGGAGCATTAATTAACCTACATCTTCTTCTCCATTCATGGATATGATCGGATATGTGGGTTGATGTGGTCTATCGAATCAAGGTCAACAGGTCTGTACATGTTTCATACTGGATGGGTAACTGAAAGTGCACTAAGAAATCCATAGCTAGAGCATTAAAATCCCAAAAATAGTGTTGTGGTAGCTCTATATACCATTTGGCAACAATTCCTATGAGATTTCTTTGGAATAGTCAAAGAGGGATCGAACCATCCATCAAAGAATTGGATGAACACCATAGATGAAAAGTCATCACATGGTTCTTAGGATCTTCACCAGGTTTACCATGAAATTTAGGTATATCTGAAGGTAACTTGACCAGAATAGCAGGCCAAGAGGGGTCATGATGAATTGAATCATTGATCAATCTTGACAGATTTGGCAAATCTAATGTTTCCAAAAATGGAAATTGTTGATTGGGTTGTGGGTACTGGTAGTATTGATATGGCATTTGCTAACAACTAGGACCATAGGAAGATTGATAAATAGGTATGGATGATGATCCTGAGGCTTTTTTATTAGGTTATTGGTTATTCAAAGGTCCCCCATATGAAGGGTTACCTGAAGGAGGTGGTCCTCCAGGGGGTGGTCCTCCGGATCCTCTAGATCCGCTGGGTCCTCCAGGTCCACTAGGTGGTGGTCCACCTGATCCACCGAATCCTCCGGGTGCACCAGGTGGTGGTACACCAGATCCACTAGATCCACTGGGTCCACCTGGTAGTGGTCCACCAGATCCACTAGATGGTGGTCCGCCGGATCCACTGGATCCTCCAGATCCTCTAGGTCCACTAGGTCCTCTAGGTTCTCTAGTTCCCCAGGTCCTCTAAGTCCTCTAGCAGGTCCTTCGGGCAGTGGTCCTCCAAGTGGAGGCCCATATCCTCCAGTAATAGGGACATAATCTCCTCTGTAAGATGGAACATTGGACCAGTTCGGTTGTCCCCATGGTACAAAGGAATTTCCAGGGTAGGGAACTCCGGGATAGACTCCTCCCAAGGGCATAAGTTGATAAGCCGATTGAGTAAGGGGGGGTTGATTCCTGGGATATGTATATCCCTAAGGAAGTGGAGTAATGGTAGGTGGGACCCATGAAGGCCCTCTCTGACCGGAAGGAAGAACAATCATAGTGGAACTGGGAGGAGGGTAGTTTGCTATTAGTGGTCTAGTAGGTGTTTTTCCCCATGCTAGAAATAGTCCCTCCAATAGGAAATGAAGTTTGAACTAGGGGTTTCCCCCCATGTGCAGAAGCTTTTGGATATTTTGCAATAGATGGGGAATTTTGACTGGGAGAGGGTGTCTGAATCAGATTATGACCAAGAGATGGGGTGGAAACCGGATTCTGTGTAACCATATTTTGATTTGGTAATTCCAAAAGTTGAGCTACATGAGGTGATGAAAGGGCATGATATCCAGGTGGGGTGGTTCTTGAAGGGTTGGGATTAGGAGAAATACCTCTTGTTTCCTCCTTTCACACACCTGGGTCATGTGGTAGAAATATTCAAGCCACTCAGTGTGTCCTTGGGGGCAAGTCTCGAGTCAAGGCTGTCACCTTGTTCTTGACTCCTCCGTTCTGGCTAACTCCTAACAAAGCCAAGGGGGGTAGACCCTATTAAATTAATAAGGCTAATTACTTAGTGTGATGGTGTTATATTGATTAATTTGTTTAGGAGTTTTGAAATTAACTAGTGGAAACAAAAGATAACAAGATGCAAGATTTAAAGCAGATAAGCACAGTAATGACACTCAATATATATATAATTGAAAGAAATTATCAAATAAATCACCAGTGCCTTAAATGGAGTCAATAGAGAAAATAATGTGCTTGCATGTGCTTGAATGAATGTTTTGCAAATGTCTCTTGGTAGATTTTAAATTAATGTGGAATGTGATTGAATTAAATTAGGCGAAAAGGGGACTTCAGATATACCCGATGGGTACTTGGAGTACGTCCAAAAGTGAAATTTCACAGCTACCCGTAAGGTGTTTGTGGGTTGGAACGGAGTCTCAGAGACTATTGTTCATAACGCACCCATCAGGGTGTGATAGACATTGGCGCCTCGAGGTCACTTTCCAGTTGTTCCCACTCCTTTGGGTATTTTTCCATCGTTTACAGTTCGTTCGAGGCGTTGGATTTTTTCATAATGGTTTGTCAATTTGGGAATTGAAGACTAATTAATATAGTCACTCAAGTGCTTTTGATGCATCTTGACTGATCGAATGAACCACAGCAGGTACAGAGCATACACACTGGAGTCTTTGTTATTTTTAGTACGTTTTAAAAGAGGTGTTCTTATTAAAAAGAAAACCCTCAAGGGACCTCTTTCAGTCCAATTGGACCTCAATTGGGGAATCAAGGAGGGGTTGATTTTATTATGATTATTAAAACAATTAATGAAAATGGAATCAGAGATATAGAACACCGGTTTTCTAATTAGTCCTACCATGCATCTCTTTCACCTTTCAGGTCAATCGGGAAGTCGTGGGGTAATTAGTATGATTACTTTTGAATTGAAAATATGGAATAATGCAAAATATTATCAAAGTATACAATCCTATAGACTAGAACTATACTAGAACAGAAAAAAGGGAAAGATGCAAAAAAATAAAATGGACGTGAATCCCCCCAAGGGTGATGGTGAATAGGCTCGAAAGAGCCTATTCGAAAAGATTTTTTTTATTATTATTAGCAATTACAATATCAGAAAACTGAAATTAATCCACTTGGTCCTTATATGGAATGAGACCAAAGGTTTACAAATTGCAAACAAATTGAAATTTTGGGAAGACAGAGACCCCTTGGGGGGTTTCGAATGGTCCAAAAATGTTTTTCGAAAAGCGCCTCCTCCTATTTTATGTTACACCTGATAAAAAAAAGCAAGCTTATCACAGTTAAATATGCCCAAAATTACTTTGAAAGTACTTTTGGATGAACAAACTTTTTACCCAAAAATTCTAAGTTGAAACTAGTTTTTAAAGAAGCGGAAAAAGGAACCAAGGAAAGATTTCCTTGGGATCTTGGCCTGCTTTGGGGGAAGCCAATATGAAGCAATTAAATTGCTGAATATAAAATTTTAGAATCTAAGTAAACAACCATGCATTCAACAAGCTTTAGATCTACTTTCACAGCCTTGAAAAATGACAATTTTTCCTAAAACTAGATCTAGAATGCTTGTAGATTTTCTTTTAGGAATGAGATCTAGTTTATGATCTTTAAGGAAGCAATATATATGCAAAATAAACTCTTAAATTGATATATATAAACAATTTTAAAGCTGCAAACAAGTAACCGGACTGATTTTAGAAAAAAATGAAGGAGGAAGAGGAAAAGAATAGCATTTTTGCTGAAAGCCTTGAAGATCAACCATGGAGCTTTCCGGTGGAATACCGAGGGACTATACTTTTGAATGGTTTTGGAGAGAGTGAAGAAGAAAACTAGATCAGCATCCTATCCAAGCTAGGAACCTGCAACTGAATCCAAAGACTTGCCAAAATACTTGTGAGATCCGGTTAATACATAGAGATTTCAGAATAACATGCATATAAACTTATAAAACATGCTGAATTTAGATCTCTAAACATGCATCAAAAAGGAAAGAGATGGCAAATAAACTTATTAACAAACTCCTTTCCTATCAAGATTATAATAAACTTCTGTAGCAAGACTTATATGGTTGTTAATTTCAGGAGGAAACAAAAAAACCACAGTATTCACAATTGTATATCGACATTTTGAATCCAAAACAGGATCCATCATCACGATAGTTTCCCGAGTAACATGAAGAGTGAAAAAATATGAATAAATATTAATGGGATGTAGTGACAAGAATATGTCAGTTCAGAGAGTTCATGATAGAAGAAACAACTAAAACCCTAAATTGTTTTAAGGTAGCAACTGTTTATTTTTTAAAAAAAATTATATTATAATAATTAACCAATATTTTAATTTTATTATTTTAAAATTTTTAATTTTAATTATTAACAAGTTTTTAATTTTAGGTTTAAACTAAAATGTATTTTAAATTAGTTTTCTCAAATTTAGGTTAAGTTTGTTTAGTTAAAGTTTTGGAGTTGTTTACAATTTTTAAATTTCTATTTAATGTTTTTTAAAAATATTTAATTTATTAACCATTGTTTTAAAAAAAAATTATAAATCTTTATTAAAATTTTAATATAATTCAAACCAATAATATTATTGGTAATATAGTTAGAGTAACTATTAGTTAATTTTAATTCAAATTTAAGCCTATAAATTTAATTAATTTTAGTTATGATTTTTAAAAAGTTTTTTATAAAATTAATTTTTTAATTCTAAATTTAATTGTTAAGTAGGGTTTGAGAATTTCAAATGTTGAGATTCACTATTTTAACCTTGAAATTTACTATTTTAAGTAGGGTTACCTGACTTAAGGAAAAAGTAGGATTTTAGAAGGGTTATCTACTTAATTTAGTTTTGACGATAGAAGGAAGCCAGTTTGTGCTGACTTTGAGGCCTCCATCTCTATTCAGATTGTCTGGATGTTTGATGATTTCCAGGGCTTCCCTAAATTTTCTTTTAAAATGGTGGTTTTATTTGGCTATGATTTTGGTGTTTTCAAGGCAAATTTGATGTTTGGTTTTGGCGCAATGTTCTGCTAGGGCCGAGGTACGGACTCGTTCAATCCTCATGTCGGCTTCATGTTCTTTAATTCTAGTGGGGAAAGATCATCCAGTCTCACCTATATAGCTAATATTGCACGAACACGGGATTGTGTACTCCCCTAATTTGTTTTGGGTCGATCGGGTCTTTTAGAGATTTCATATTTTGTTTAATAGTTTCTAAGGGTTTGAATGAAGTCGTAATATTATTGTTTTTAAGGATTCTGGAGATCTAGTCAGTGACCCCTTGGATCTAAGGTAAGTAGGCTCTTGTTGAAAACCACTATTTTAAAAGAAAATTTAGGGAAGCCCTGGAAATCATCAAACATCCAGACAATCTGCATAGAGATGGAGGCCTCAAAGTCAGCACAAATTGGCTTCCTTATATCCTCAAAACTAAATTAAGTAGATAACCCTTCTAAAATCCTACTTTTTCCACTTAAGCTAACCCTACTTAAAATAGTAAATTTCAAGGTTAAAATAGTGAATTTCAACATTTGAAATTCTTAAACCCTACTTAACAATTAAATTTAAAATTAAAAAATTAATTTAATAAAAAACGCTTTAAAAATCATAACTAAAATTAATTAAATTTATAGGTTTAAATTTGAATTAAAATTAACTAATAGCTATTCTAACTATATTACCAATAATATTATTGGTTTGAATTATATTAAAATTTTAATAAATATTTATTAAAAAAAAATTAAAACAATGGTTAATAAATTAAAAATTTTTAAAAAACATTAAATAGAAATTTAAAAAATTGTAAACAACTCCAAAACTTTAACTAAGCAAACTTAACCTACATTTGATAAAACTAATTTTAAATACATTTTAGTTTAAACCTAAAATTAAAAATTGGTTAATAATTAAAATTAAAATTTTTAAAATAATAAAATTAAAATATTGGTTAATTGTTATAATATAAAAAAAAAAATAAATAAACAATTGCTACCTTAAAACAACTACGGGTTTTAGTCATTTCTTCTATCCATGAACTCCCTGAACCGACATCTTCTTGTCACCACATCCCATCATATTTATTCATATTTTTTCACTCTTCATGTTACTCGGCAAACTGTCCTAATGATGGATCTTGTTTTGAATTCGAAACGTCGATATACAATTATGAATACTGTGGTTTTTCCAATTCGTCCTATAATAAACTTATTATCAATATTAGCAATGAATCCACAAACAATCAGCAAATTATGAACATAGATACAGGTTTCCTCAGTGAGACATGGCAATGCTCATCCACACATACAATGACATGACACCATCTTGCCTCCAAAGCTTCACTTTATTCCAATAGAAAAATATATTACACAATATTACAACAGTAATGGCTCCTCAATCCAACTCTAACTAACTTGAAAAGGAGGCATCCATGCTTTATTTATACACAAAATTGAAACCCTATCCTAGAGGGGACGCAAATCCCAAGGAGATAGACCACTGCAGCTGACGGAGAGTCCATCAATGCCTGATCTAAAGCTAAACTGAGCTTGTACTGAGTCTGAATGTCAATCGAGGGGTTGATTGAGCTGACACATCAACCTACTAAGTGAATCATCAACCACAGAGCTCCCAGAAGAGCCCACATGTGTGGAGGAGAGAGAGAGGGTGCAATTCCCCATAAAAAAAGCTAAAGTTCAACTCTGGATCCAACCAGATCACCTCCTTTAGTCAAGGATTTGTCAGATCCAGTCAATCTGGTGCCGATGAGACTGATTTGAATCAAATCGGTTGAGAATCCATTGATCTAGGATTTTGGATTTGCTTTATTATTCATCAATTTATTAATTAAAATAATCAATAATTGATTTTTTGGGGCTTTCTGACCTGAGTGATGGAAAATCACTCAAAACTAGGAAAAAGTGGGTCTATAGGTTCACTTGGTGCTCTTAGCTTGAAAATGAGTACCTACATGACTGAATTTGACTTCTGAGCCCACTTTTATTAGAAAACCAATTTTTTCAATTAAACTATTAAAAAATAGCCTAAGTTTTGGAAAAATTAAATTTTAATACAAAACACTGAAAAAATTAAAAAATTAAAAACGTAGGGGGACTTAGACATGTTCATATGACTCAACCATGATTCCTATCATGTTTATACATTGACACATAGACTCTAATAAAATCAATAAGCCTAAATGGCAAGCCGACCACCCCAACTTTGGAGGTATTGAGTGAAAAACTCAAAAATTGTTAGTCGTTTATTCAACAACCAATAATAACCAAGGGAAAAAACACCCTGGGCTGATCGGATTGATAAATAAATTCTAAGAGACCGAGTCTTTTATAGACACTATCATGCTAGAACATTTATTACAATTCCCTCATGGGGTATGAACATGTGATATAGTACAACAAGCACTTCCGAAGGTCTTCTAAAGTCCGAACAAAAAGTATTTGTCTGGTTCACCAGGCTCACTTGATAAAAAACCACTAAGTGCAACTTAGGTGGTAACATTTGGCTCCAACTGTGGGACGTGTGCTCGATCTGGTCTTTAAGGCAAGGAGAGGATATGAGAACACCAGAATCTCTGGTTTATACACCCTGTAAAAATATTTCAATTTGACAAGAAAACCTCAGTAGCACAAGCTTTATATAAAAACCAAATGAACCATTAAGCTGATTTATTTAAACAAAATAAATGTAACTAACTAATTTTTTTTTATTATAACTAAGTACAAAATAGAAATGCAGAAAGTAAATGCTCTCTTTTAAGGAGCTTATTTTTCTACTCTAAGCATGATATAAAAAGGGTTAAGTGTAATCAGAAATCCAATGTAACCACCTAAGCATTTTATTTACAACAAAAAAAATTCCTTGTCTTTGGTTACCAGCCAAAGTAAGGATACTTTATTTAGAAAATGCAAACCTGCGTGATGATTCAGAATGGGTGGGATGGATGGGAAATCATAGGCATGAATAAAGTCATTAAAGTTCTTCCCAATCTGGTATGTGCTTGCGTAGGCTGCTTCTATCCATGACTGGATAGGACTGATATACCAATCAGCATGATGAGGGAGACTGACTATATCATCATACTGATCATCAAGGCTTACTGAATGATGACTCATTGTATAAACACCAAGCTGCTCCAAATCATAAGGAACCTCTACATGTGAAGAAGATGGCTTATACTGATATTCCACTGACTCCATCACATCTGACTTTTCACAACACTACTTCTCAATGTCTTCATTATTGATACCCTTGTGTGGCTCTGCATGATATGACTCTGAATGATCACGTGAAAATTATGAATGCTCCTCTTCCATACTAAGATTTTCCCAGGTATCTAGATCCATGCTCCCCTCTATGAATGTATCATAGATTGGACTTCCACAAATTTTTTAATAGACACGCCCCTTGCTGGACATATAATGGATGGGGTTCTCAATAAGATTTTCACAAGTTGAATTATCTATGAAATTCCAATAGTCATCACTCCCATCTATGTTGGATATGAGAGATTCTTCCTTGCTAGTATCACATCCTGCGATATAACTACCCTCCTCCTGCTCATAATAATCATCCTTCAAAGTTTTGGTTTCAAAGATATTATGAGAATTTAAACTTTACAAAACTTCATCCCTAAGTGATGAACATAGAGGATTATCATCATACACATCATAAACTTCTTCTTAAGTGTTGATCTCTGTAATAGTTTCCTCATGAAGGATTTCTGGACAAGCATTGCAACAATATTGAGAAAATCTCAAATCTTCAATGTTTTCATTTATGGTGACATGAGGAGATTCTTCAACAATGTGTTCAATCATGGGTTCCTTGTGAAGCTCTTCAACATCATTTTCATGGATGTTCCCATCTTCAGAATCTTGCTGTGTAATCAGAGATACCTTATATTCTTTAAAAAGCTGCTTAATTGCTTCCTTTCTTAAAGAACTACTAGGATTCTCTTTGATGAGAGTATCATGGATCTCCTCTTCACTTAAATGTTCAAGAAATGATTCCAAGTATTCAATACTTTGTATCATGGAAAAAGTTCCATCATATGTTTCCATGTGATACTCTATCCCAGATAGGTAGAAGGTAAAGATATTTTCAAGGAAAATTTTCAAACCATTCATACTATCCCTACCATCATGCCACTACTCTAAAAACATCCAAAGGAAGCTTGGAAATGAGGTTATACATTTATTAGAAAGGCCATGTTAGAACCAACAACAGGCCTCACCCTGAAAAGTACCAGCAAACATTTCCATCATATTGTCTTCATGAAGCACATTGGAGTCAGCCATCAACTAAAGGAAATATTTGACATGCCAGATGGCCGAATCAGCATAATTTCCATGAAATACTGGAATCCATTTATATGCATCCCCCACACCATCACAACAGTTAGGAAACCTGGGATGTTTGAGAAATCGATAGGCTGAAAAAGTCCAGTTATCTGGGAACCATGCTGCTCCCTTAATTCATCCATATCAAAAATTAATAGTATGCATTTGATATAACCATTAAACCTTGTACTGAATAGGTGGAGTTGTCAAGTGATGAGCTTTAAAGGTTTTAATGTGTCGCATGGGCTCATATACACACAACAAAACTTCACAAGTTTATGAGATAACAGGGTTTTTATCCCTTTAATGGAGTCGCCATGTGAGATTTAAAATATGCATTTAAGAACTCTCACAAAAATTACTTTTTGCTTTTCTTTGTAAAAATAAAAACTGAAAAAGGTTAGTGGAGTCGCCAAATGAAAATTAAAGATTTACTCTAAGAATTCATCAAACAATGCAAAAACAAAAAAGGAAGAGAACAAAAGTCGTACTCCGAGAATAAAAAGATTTATCCCCGGCAACGGCGCCAAAAAGTGTTTCCGCCTTTCACACACTTGGGTCACATGCAAGAAATCTTCAAGCCACTCAGTGTGTCCTTGGGGGAAAGTCTCGAGTCAAGGCTGTCACCTTGTTATTGACTCCTACGTTCGGGCTAACACCTAACGAAGCCAAGGGGTGTAGACCCTGTTAAATTACTAAGGCTAATTACTTAGTGTGATGGTGTTATATTGATTAAGTTGTTTAGGAGTTTTGAAATTAACCAGTGGAAACAAAAGATAGCAAGATGCAAGATTTAAAACAGATAAGCATAGTAATGACACTCAATATATATATATATAATTGAAAGAAATGATCAAATAAATCACCAGTGCCTTAAATGGATTCAACAGAGAAAATAATGTGCTTGCATGTGCTTGAATGAATGTTTTGCAAATGTATCTTGGTAGATTTAAAATTAATGTGGAATGTTAATGAATTTAATTAGGTGAAAAGGGGACTCCAGATATACCTGATGGGTACTTGGAGTATGTCCAAAAGTGAACTTTCACGGCTACCAGCAAGGTGTTTGTGGGATGGAACGGAGTCTAAAAGACAATTGTTCATAAAACACCCGTCAAGGTGTGACAGAGATCAGCACCTCGAGGTCACTTTCCACCTCGAGGTCACTTTCCAGTTGTTCCCACTCCTTTGGGTATTTTTCCATCGTTTACAGTTCGTTCGAGGCGTTGTATTTTTGCTTGATGGTTTGTCAATTTGGGAGGTGAAGACTAATTAATCTAGTCACTCAAGTTCTTTTGATGCAGCTTGACTGATCGGATGAACTGCTGCCATTTACAGAGCATACACACTCGAGTCTTTGTTATTTTAAGTAAGTTTTAAAAGAGGTGTTCTTATTAAAAAGAAAACCCTCCAAGGACCTCTTTCGTTCCAAGTGGACCTCAATTGGGGAATCAAGGAGGGGTTTATTTTATTATGATTATTAAAACAATTAATGAAAATGGAATCATAGATACACAACACCGGTTTTCTAATTAGTCCTACCACACATCTCTTTCCCCTTGCGGGTCAATCAGAAAGTCATGGGGTAAGTAGTATGATTAATTTTTAATTGAAAATATGGAATAATATAAAATATTATCAAAGTATACAATCATACATACTAGACCTATATTAGAACAGAAAAAAGGGAAAAATGCAAAAAAGTGAAACAAACGCAGATCCCCCCAAGGGGGATGGTGAATAGGCGCGAAAGAGCCTATTCGAAACGATTTTTATTTTTATTAGAAGCAATTACAATATCATAAAATTGAAATTAATACACTTTTTCCTTATATGGAATGAGACCAAAGGTTTACAAATTGCAAAAAAGTTGAAATTTTGGGAAGACGGAGACCCACTGGGGGGTTTCGAATGGTACAAAAATGCTTTCCGAACAGCGAATCCTCATATTTTATGTTACACCTGATAAAAACCAAAAATATTATCACAGTTAAATATTCCCAAAATTACTTTGAAAGTACTTTTGGATGAACAAACTTTTTACCCAAAAATTCTAAGTTAAAACTAGTTTTTAAAGAAGCAGAAAAAGGAACCAAGGAAAGCAAGATTTCCTTGGGATCTTTGCATGCTTTGGGGGAAGCCAATATAAAGAACTGATATTATTGAATATAATTTTTTAGACTCTAATGAAACAACCATGCATTCAAGAAGCTATAGATCTACTTTCACAGCCTTGAAAAATGACAATTTTTCCTAAAACTAGATCTAGAATGCTTGTAAATTTTCTTTTAAGAATGAGATCTAGTTTGTGAGCTTTAAGGAAGAAATATATATGTAAAATAAACTCTGAAATTGATATATATAAGCAATTTTAAAGCTGCAAACAAGTAACTGGACTGATTTTAGAAAAATTTGAAGGAGGAAGAGGAAAAGAAGAGCATTTTTGTTGGAAGCCTTGAAGATCAACCATGGAGCTTTCCAATGGAATGTCGAGGGACTATTCCTTTCAATGGTTTTGGAAAGAGTGAAGAAGCAAACTAGATCTGCATCCTCTCAAAGCTAGGAACCTGCAATTGAATCCAAAGACTTGACAAAATACCTGTGAGATCCAGTTAATACATACATAGAGATTTCAGAATAACATGCATATAAACTTATAAAACATGCTGAATCTAGATCTCTAAACATGCATCAAAAAGGAAAGAGATGGCCAATAAAATTATTAAAAAACTCCTTTCCTATCAAGATTATAATAAACTTATTATCAATCTTAGCAATGAATCCAAAAACAATCAGTAAATTATGAACATAGATATAGGTTACCTTAGTGAGATATGGAAATGCTCAGCCACACATACAATGACATGACACCATCTTGCCTCAAAATCTTCACTTTATTCCAATAGCAAAAGATATTACACAGTATTACAACAACAATGGATCCTCAATCTAACTCTAACTAACTCGAAAAGGAGGAATCCATGCTTTATTTATACACAAAATTGAAACCCCAGCCCAGAGTGGGCGCAAATCCCAAGGAGATAGACCACTGCAACTGAAGGAGAGTCCATCAATGCCTGATATGAATTTGAACTGAGCTTCTACTAAGTCTGAATGTCAATCAGGGGGTCAATTGAGCTAACACATCAACCTGCTGAGTGAATCAACCAAATATCTCCCAAAAGAGCCCACACGTGTCGAGGAGAGAGAGAGGGTGCAATTCCCCATAAAGGATGTTGAAGTTCAACTATGGATCCACATAGATCACCTCCTTCAATCAAGGATTTGTCAGATCCAGTCAATCTAGTGCCGATGAGACTAATTTCAATCAAATTGGTTGAGAATCCATTGATCTAGGATTTTGGATTTGCTCCATTATTCATTAATTTATTAATTAAAATAATCAATAATTGATTTTTTGGGGCTTTATGACTTGAGTGATGGAAAATCACTCAAAACTAGGGAAAAGTGGGTCTATAGGTTTACTGGGTGCTCTTAGCTTGAAAATGAGCACCTACATGACTGAATCTGAATTTCGAGCCCACTTTTATTACAAAACCAATTTTTCCAATTAAACTATTAAAAAATAGCCTAAGTTTTGGAAAAATTAAATTTTAATAAAAAACATTGAAAAAATTAAAAAATTAAAAAAAAAAATAAAAACCTAAGGGGACTTATACATGTTCATATGACTCAACCACGATGCCTAGCATGTTTATACATTGACACATAGACTCTAATAACCTCAATAGGCCTAAATTCCAAGCCGACCACCCCAACTTTGGAGGTATTGAGTGAAAAACTCAGAAATTATCAGTCGTTTATTCAACAACCAATAATAACCAAGGGAAAAAACACCCTGGGCTGATCGAATTGACAAATAAAGTCTAAGAGACCAAGTCTTTTACATACACTATCATGCTAGAACATTTATTACAATTCCCTCATGGGGTATGAACATGTGATATAGTACAACAAACACTTCCCAAAAGCACTTCCGAAGGTCTTCTGAAGTCCGAACAAAAAATATTTGTCTGGTTCACCAGGCTCACTTGATAAAAAACCACTAAGTACAACTTAGGTGGGAACACCTCCCCTTCTCTCATATTTCTTAATCTCTTCGATACAATTAGTCGTATGTTCAATAGAGTCACGGAGGAATCGGTCATGTGACAGAGCTTTTTCTAATAAGTTCCTTAAAGGTGCAAGCAAATTTGGCTCTGGTTCGCTGGTAGTTACTCTATTTCTAGCAATAATTTGTCTTAGAGGTGTTCTCCAAAAAGGAGCATTTGGGCCATATTCTATCTCTGTGGTTCCATCAGGTGGATGACCACCAATCCAGTCGGATGAGTCAGGTCGACCCTCCATTGGAAAGGGAAAGGATGCATTAGCTTCAAGAGTCAGCTGGACCAAAGGGTTGTTATAAACTGAGAATTATTCTGTAGGTTCAGTAGTTGGAATGGTTTCTATACAAGCTTCATCTGAAGCTGGTCGTTCTATGGTTACCCCTTCTTGTCCTTCCATGACTGGAGGGGATTCAGGAGGTAAACCCTGCAACCTGCGAGATTGATTCCTCGCAAGCTTCTCATCCATGGTGGTGGTCGAAACTCTTTTAATCTAGGTCAAAAATGGAGGAAAAATCACACAAACAAACCTACACAGAGCTAAAGCTCGCAAGAAGTCTTAACTAATAGGACGGGTTCAAAATAGTCAGTCTCTCACTAGGATTGTCAAGAAGGTGCAACTCACAATATACCTCAAGGGAATGTGCGTAGTAATCTCCTTGAATGTTGTTTTCAGTGTATTGCTCCAAACAAGATGACCAAAGGGTTTTTCTCGGTTGGATAAGGAATCCTACTGAGGTCTCCCGATATACGCAAGGTAAGTGGGAGCTCAAATCGGTAGTAGTGCTTTCTAATGCACAATCGTTCACAAGGGGCCTTCTCATATACAATCTAGTATGTGAAGTACCTTTCTATATACCTCAAGGGTACGTGAAAGGCCATTCGATATACTGACAGTACGTGGAAGAACCACGTGAGTCTCAGGTTGTAGTGCAGACAAATTAATGGCAGCTGCTATGTTTTACGACACCCGAACACATCACTAACCTATCACTCAACTTTCTATACAATTTTAACCTAAATCTACCGTTACTTTTATCTGAATGAGTAGGTGAATGTTTGTGAGGTGGTCTCCAATAATGCAAATTAAATCTATATGCAAAAGCACTTCTTTGACTTCGATGAGACCTAATTAGGGTAAGGCACACAAAGCAATTTTTTAAAGGAAAACTAACTCTAGAAGGAGGCTATAGGTTTTCTTTTCGAAACAAAATGTTTCAAACACTTTCTCAAAAAACCAAAACTGAACTATTTTTCACTTTCCTTTATAAAAACGAAGAAGATAACGGCTTTGTAACTGAGCTCAAAAAGAGAATCAGATTCGCAAAAACCAGTAAACTCAGATAGCAAGAAAACAAGAAGAACATAGGAAAATTTTTAGAGAAGCAACCAGTCTAAACAAGTTTGAAAAATAACTTTTTTCAAGCAAAATTAAAAATGTTTACAGACATTTTTAAAGGCCTACCTCGGCGCACTGAAGAGGTTTGCACTAGAGCGTCGTAAGTTGAATCGGTAATTTCTACCCTCTGCACGTCGTCGTCGTTGGCACTCTATCACATATGGAAAAGACACTATCAGCGCACTTGAGAAAAAGATGAAAGGAGCCCTAGGGAGATCGGTGCTCTGTCAACCAAAGAGAGGTATGTCGTTCGAACAATAGAATGAAAGGCCAAAGGTCTATAGGAGAAACCAGAAAAGACTAAGTTGGACTGAAAGGGGTGAAAACCACTCAAAACAAAATGGTAATAATTAGAAAAGTAAGATGAATGGCTTACCTTGTTAACTGAAATGACTAAAAGGAGAGAGAATAACCTTCATAGATGGAATGGTTACCGAATTCTGTAGATCTGATTGGATCTTCCCCCGATCTGACCGGATTAATCTTCCCCAGCGGAGTCGCAAATTTTGTTATCAGGAATTCTCAATCAGTGCGGACACTATTTTTTCCTCTACACTGTAAGTCACAAGCACAGAAAAAAAGACACAGAAAAATATCCTTCCCTTAAATAATCAAATTAAATAACATGAAACACAATATACCTCAACCCTAGATCTCTTTGTCTTTTCTCCAAAAGCCCTTGCAATGGTTCAATACCTGCAAAACATATCAAAAGACAAACAAACAAGATGAGAGCATCATGATAGATTGATTATTTATATCAGTGATCAAGGAGTATGCTAATATCTAATTAAAATCAATACATCAAATATAGGAAAGGGGAATGTCTTTGTATTAATTATGAAAGAGATAGAAGTGCAACAAAAAATCCTTGGTGTCAATGGATTTGATCTCTACCAAAACATCTAAAATCCTCTATGACTATGAAGATCTCTCCACACACAAGCTAGCTCTACTTTGCCTCTAACTCAGACTTCAATCCAACAGCATAAGGGTACCTTTCTTGGCCTCCTCTACTCACATAATGAAGGCTTCATTTATAGGCCCAAAACCATGAGATTGATTTGGGGAAATGGATAGAATGTGATCCCTACAGGTGAGGGAAATGAATTCCACCTCTCCCAATCATGTAGGAATTGACTCCATGGTTATTTCTGCATGGAAGCTTCCAGAAACTTCTTTTTTCCTATTTTTTTACCATCAGTGCTCTTGGTAGAAAGGACAGGTGCACCGACCTAGGGTTTTATCAAAGGAAAAGGGAAACAAATTTTTACTCCATTGTGAGAAGCACCATTGGTGCTCTGTGTAAAAAGAGGAAATGCACTGACCTTTTAAGATATGGAGAAAAGCCATGCAAGTTATATTAGGTCAAGTTTCTCAGAAGGCAAATGATCAATGAGGAATTCCCAAAAAGGCTGATGGGAAGTGTGGAATTTCCAGGTGCAACGAATTCCTCCCAGAGCTTGAACATATTGAGTGTGATGGATTTAGTGCGACCCTTAGGGAGAAGGTTGGTAGTATCATGATCCCATTAGGAACTCATGGTATATATGTTGAAGGGAACATGGCTAATTTTTCACCTACAATCCCTATCAATATTACTTGAACTCCTGGTAAGGTTGAGAAAGTTTACATTGGGGTAGATTGTTCTCCCAATGAGATTCAGACATACACTAAGATTTTCAAAGAATTTCATGATGTCTTTTCCTGGTCGTATGAAAATATGCCAAGAATAGACCATCAGATTGTCGAACATGAGATTATAACTTACCCTAATGCTATGCTTGTTCAACAACATTTACACGCGATGAATCCCTATAAGGCACCTTCCATTAAGGTAGAGATAGAAAAGCTTCTCAAGGATGGATTTATCTATCTGGTTCCCTTAACTGAATGGGTAATCAACCACATTCTAGTTGATAAAAATCAAGGAACCATCTAGGTATGCACTGCCTTTAAAGACCTTGAACAAAGCATGTCCTAAAGATAACTTTCCCACACCATTCATTGATCATATTTTGGATGAGTGAGCGGGAAGTGAAGTATTTTCATTCATGAACAATTTTTCAAGATACAATCAGATTCAAATAAAATTCAAGGACCAACACAAGATAACTTTCATTTGTCCTTGGTGTACTTTTGCATACCGAAAAATTCCCTTTGGCCTCAAAAACACTGGAGCTACATTTCAACGGGAGATGAACTTTTCTTTTCATGACCTTAAGTGAATTATTGAAGTTTATCTAGATGATTTAGCTGCTCACTCTCATTTGAGAGTGGATCATCCAAACCATTTGCGCTTGGTTTGTGAGAGATGTCTTCGTTACCAGATTCGTTTGAACCCTCGGAAGTGCATCTTTTGCATGAAATTAGGTCAGGTATTAGGATTCATTATTTCTAAGGAGGGGATTAGGATCAATCCTCTTAAGGTTGAGGTAATACTTTGATCGTCTCCCTTGCGCACTATTAGACACCTTCAGAGTCTTCAAGGGATGGATAACTTCTTATAGAGGTTTGTTTTCAACTTTTCCAATTTGACCAAGTGTTTCATGCACCTTTTGAAGAAATACACTCCTTTTATCTTGGAGGAGCGAGCCCAGGAGTCTTTCAATGCATTGAAGAAATCCTTGGCATCGACCCCCATGCTTAGTCCACCTGACTATAGCTATGATTTCTTGTTATATGTGGCCACGTATCAAGAGATGATTGGAATGGTTTTGGTTCAAGAGAACGAAGAGCTCTAAGAGCACATTGTCTATTATCTTAGTTAGAACCGTATTGATTCCAAACTTCGTTATACTCACGTTGAGAAGCTAGCTTTAGCTACTGTTCATATGTTTCAGCAATTAAGACATTATATACTCCTTCTCCAAACTATGGTTATGGCTTATATCAATCATTTTCAGTTCGTCCTAACAAGAGAGATGATAGGGGGGAATATAATAAATGGATAGTTATCTTGCAAGAGTTTGATCTCTAATTTGTTTCGGTAAAATCAAATAAATAGTTGGTCTTTGCAGAGCTCATGTCATATTTTCCTAGTTTGTATGAGGTTGAGGTTCATGAAGATTCTTTTGTTGACAAGCATATCTTCCTCTTCTCAACAGTTGACCCTTGGTATGGTGACATTATTGTTTATTTATAGACTTTGAAGGTCCATCCTCACCTCTCATGGGATGAGCATTGATGTTTATGACATATTGCATAGAACTACCTCATTGTAGGTGACACCTTGAATCACCATGGGGTGGATTGCATTTTTCATTGGTATTTGACTCATGAAGAGGTTGCGTCTATGCTTAATGATTTCCATGGTGGGGTGTGTGGTGGTCATTTATCTAGGATTGCTACAACCCAAAAAATATTGAGAGCAGGTTATCACTGGTATTCGATATTTAAAGATTGTGTTAATGTGATCAAGTGGCGCCACCCTTACCAGGTGTTTGCATAGAACATTCATTCACATCCTTCCCCATTACACCCTATTATCATTGTCAGTCCCTTCACCAAGTGGGGGGTTTATTTTATGGATTGCAACATAGCTTTAGTTGGGGGGCACCATCACATTATAGTGTCTTTGGATTACTTCACGAAATGGGAAGAGGATATGCCTACTGTGAAATCCGACGGTGATACGGTTGCTCACTTCATGTTCAATCAAATCATTACTTGGTCTGGTATCCCGAGAGAGCTTATTGCGGACCATGGAAGGAAATTTCAAAATAGGATGATGGATGAGTTATCTTCCAAATTGGGGTATAAGCAAGAATATTCCTCTTCTTATTATCCTTAAGCGAATGGACAGGCCGAAGCTGTAAACAAATATCTTAATTCCATTCTACAAAGGACCATTACGCAAAGCAAGAATAATTGGCATATTATGTTTTACCCTGCTTTGTGGGCTTACCGAACCATTGTTAAGACTACCACTATTTTTTCTCCATACCAGTTAGTGACATGGGGTGGAGTTGATATTTCCAATTGGATGTGAAATAGGGATAATTTTAGGGGCGAATTTTAGCCCAGTGGGCTATTTTTCCATGTTTTTCTCCCAAAAAATATTCACCATTTTGCATTTATTAAAGCCCTGTTTAGCCCAATTTTGATGGGGTAAAAATTTTCACCCTAAAAATCGCCAAATTATTATATAAATGATATAAAATCCTTCGAAATTAAAATATGTTTTGAAAAATATCACCAATCATTTTATAGTTGGCGTTTTAAGAATTGGTAATATTCGCCAACATTTATACACTTTTAAATAAGTATGGTTCCTTAAAATNGTGAACTTCCCTCATTGAAGCTTTCCCTAGAACTCCTACCAAAGAATTCTGACTTGGAAGAAGGTCTGGTCCACTTAGAGTACCTTGATGAGCAACATCGGGATGCCTTAGTGTCTCTTGAAGTGAACAAACGTCACGTTAAGGCTCAGTATGATAAGTCTGTCTGTCCCCAGAGATTTAGTGAAGGTGGTTTGGTTCTTTTATATGACTAAGCTAGTGAACCATTGGGGGTGGGTAAGTTCAACCCCATTTGGCATGGGCCTTACATGGTGAAATGATTGTTAGAGAAGAGCGCCTACGAGTTAGTGGATTATGAAGGGACAAACTTGGCGGATCCTAGAAATGGTATCTATCTTAAAAATTACTATGTGTAATTCTCAGCTGAGGCTAATACTTTGTATATTATTGTACAATTGCGTAGTTTAGTTTTGGTCCCTTTGTAGTGATTCAGTTTGTTGACATGCTTCTATTTTTTGTCGTAGATGTCGACAGTGTCTTCAATATATGTAAGATATGCTGACGGTGTCATCCTCCACACCCAGAACTCAACCTCGGCTTCTTGAGTGATATATACATCTACGAGTCATGTTGTGTCTTCAAAGGGTGTATGTCTCCGACCATCATCCAACAATGTGGCTGAATATAGTGTCGTGATTGAGCTACTATGCGATGACATCTCTCATGGTATTCAATCCTTTGAGGTACATCTTGACTCACAGTTAGTGGTGTCATAGTTAAATGGAGTGTATCATATTATATATCTGAATTTATTACAAATATTCTTGCATGTAATATTGTTAGAACGAAAATTTGACACATAAAATACATTCACATTCCTAGGATCTCCAATCATGTTGTTGATTCTTATACAAATTACGTTTTAGAATTGCATTTTTTACATCATTAATGAAGCATACACATCAAATTTACATTTAAAATACACATGTAAATGTAATATACCGATCATTATAAGCCTTTTCATTTCAAAATATAGTCCAAAAATGGTGTCATGGTACAAAATGGGGGCTTTAAGCCACCAAAAAACACTACATGGTAAATGCAAAATGTATATCTAGGCCTCTATGCCTGCAGACTGGGGTGCTGATCATGACAACAAAAAATGAAATTTTCCAACTGTCTAAATAATCAAACCCACACATGGGGTGCTCCTACCAACTGCCTCTGCATTTCCTCGGGAAAGTCCTCGACTTGCACTATAGGCACCCTGTGGGTCAAACAGACAAAGTTGTTAAGATGCATCCTGAGAATTACTATGTGTACTACTAACAGTATATTCCAGTGATGAAATACACATCCTCTACCTCAAGTCTTAGGAGCATCCCATCCAGCAGAAATTCCTCTGTATCTGGGTCCCAATAGTTAACGAGCATCTAAAGAAGTCTTAGTTGATCTCTTAAGCTACCAAGTCACCAAAATTTGTATAAACCACATGCTCTTAACACTTTTTGAGCAATATTGTTACCCTGAAATTATCTATCCACATCTGCATTCTCACGTTCTTTCCATTCTAGCACCATCCTGCCAAGAAAACATAAGATTTGATGAGAATTTGCCATAATTGTGGGTATGCGCACACATATACATGACTTTTTATGTTAACAGTTGCGCTTGTACATGGAAATCGATATTTTGTCTGTGTATACCTATCCCTATATATGACACGATGATCTATGACCCGCGTGGTCCAGGATGCCCAAGTATGGGTGCTCTAAACTTAAAAATACACCATTAAAAATTGAAATAAAAACACTAAAAAGATTAAGTGTGGGATGAGAATTTACTTGGCTCTGACAATTCCCGATTCTGTTGCCCCTAACTCTTGGAATTAGCATTTGAAGTTCATGGTTCAAATGTATCCAATGCACTATGTGTGGTGAAAATTCAAAATGGTATGGTGAAAATGTGTTTTTTACTATTTATAAAATTCCTTTTGAAATTTTTACCTGCTTTCCTATAGTTTTGACCCTTATGAACTCTTTTTGAACTATTTTGGCCTAATATTGTGGTGTAGGGACTTGATTCGAGTGTACTTTTGTTGATATCTTGACCCATTCGTATCTATTAGAGGTATAATTTCAAACTTGAATATAGGATAGGATCACTTTTTCGCTTGCATTATGCATCGTCTTATGACCATGTCACCTTAACTATAGGTATGAAACCACTTCATAATGTTAAGGAACCATCACACTGCTACTAGAAGTGGCATTACGTAAGTGGTAGAGCCTTCATATTCATGGCTTCCCTAGTTAGATCCCAGTTTGTCATTTGGTACCCATGCTGAGATTATTCCCCTAGGTATGGGAGTCCCTTATAGTCATGCCATGTCTTTGAGCGAGAACCTCATGTTCTCTCTTGAAATTTATGTTGTCCATATCCCATGGGGAATCCCATTTATATTAAGTTGTAATTGCATTTTCATGTATTTTCTTGCCTTATTGAGCTTTACATCGGCTCCTCGTTTCAGAGTTATAAGCCATGTAGCCTGAGATTGTCTCAATCCTGGCCAATTAGATCCTTTTTTATATCGTTTGCAACTTGATCACCCCTTACCAATAGGATACATTCCCCCGAGTGTATGCATCCTGCACATGATTCCTTGTATTGAGAATAGGTATGTTCCACTTCTTAGAACTATTTTTCTTGCTCGCGACACTCGTCTCCTCCAAGCTATGTACTATGTTAGCACCATATTTTGAATTTTTTTTGTATTACTGGAGATTTTGGAAAATGACCCTATTAGAAATACCATGAAGGCACCCTTCAGGATATCTGGGGCACATGAAGCATTCATGATGTACCGTTAGATGATGAAAGGGTTTTGAATCTATGGTGGTAGGCCATTTTACATTTATAGTAAGTAACGACATGAATAAGGTGAAGACGTTCATGAATCGATGGGTCAGATCCAAGGAGGTGAAGATCAATGGCAGATGGAAATTCCATAGAGCGGAGATGCAAGGCAGAATGCGACCTAGGGATTTCTGGAATATGTTAAATGGAATAAGTGTTGGAGAGTTGAGATTGATCCAACACCATATCAATGGAGCTAAAACTTTCCACGCGGTGAACGTTGTCGACCAAAGTAATTTTTCCAAATCTCAAAATGTGTTAAAGGGAGAAGCGATCAGATAGCAGAGATAAGGGAGGAGATAGATCTATGGTCATGGTAAATTCTGTGATCTGAACTAGCACGGATGGGGTCAAGATTTCAATGTGCAAAACCTTGTAAGGTCCGCAAAGATCGACGGTTGCAAAGAGAGATCAATCTCGATCAATGGATGGGGGACTTTCCATGATTAGGAATTTCTCACTCGATTGAAGGAAAAGGGATCGGAAGAATGTTAAAGATCTCGAGAATAAATGGCCCTAATGAGGATAGTTCAGATATTGATGGTCTCTATGGATTCCCCCAAATCGAACTACACACATGGATAATGTTGAAACCTCGACAGGGATACCCTATAGATCAAATACTTAGATTGCAAAGAAAAGGATCTATGTCATAGGTTATACGGAGGCACACGAGAGTTACACGGTATAGAAAACTATAAAGGTGTCTACATGGAGTTTGAAAGGGTTTTGTCTTTTCTAGAGCTTCGATATTGATGAACATCCAGACTGTGTGCAGAGTACCAGCGTTGATATATCAAAAAACAGTGCTAAGTGACAAGGTTGTATCCCTAATACTTCCTCAGTACTTTTGAAAATGGATGGACCAAAAGAGATAGAGGTAGTATAGGTGGGAGATAATGAAGAATTAGGGTCTAGTGGCTGGAAGGAGGAAGAAAGCTTCGTAGATGAAGATGCAGAGATATTTGATACTATTCTATTTGGGGAAGCAATTGAAGCGGTTAATGGTAAACTAGAAGTTCTTAAGGACCAAGATAGAGATACCTGTGGTGTTTTTAGGTCATTTTTCCATTTCTTCTCTGTTAACCAAACCCCCCATTGCCCCAAGTTTCTTGAGTGTTGTGCAGGAAATTTTTATGCCACTAAAGGATTCATCATGAATAATTCCAAGTACAAAGTCCTTTTCCCTGTTCAAGTTCTTGACATCCATAAAGCACTCCATGTCCCAGACAAATTTGTCCATCCATCCCAAGCATACGAGGAAGGAAATATTATACATTTTTTTCGAGAATCCACAGTTGAAAGTAAGGAATCCTTCCTAAAGTCTTTTTCAAAACCTAACATTCAAGTTATCACTCTGTCTTACCCTTTTGACCTGAGTCTATTTAATGAAGAAATTGAGTGGTGCATAACCTTAACCAGTCAGTTCCTAGGTTTAGATACTAATGGCTATATCACGGAACCATTTTTTAGTCTATTGTTTGTCTTAGATACCTTTCTGGTGGAACCTGAACTCCTTGGACAATCGTTTCAGTCTTGTCGTCTTAAGTTCAATGAGTTTCTAGATGAGAAGATTCGTTCTCAGTTAGATAATTTCCACAACACCAGAGTGTTCTGATTTCAATCCTTCTTATTAAAAATGTTCTTGTCTTACAAGGAAGATAATTCAAAGGTGCCAGGGTTAGTAATCACTGATGACATGACCAAGAATTACTGTGAATTCTTGAACCTCTTGATGGCAGAGATATATGGCCTCTTCTTCCAAGAAATATTACCAAGGTTGTTTCCTGAGATGAAGAAAATGTTGTAGCTATCTCCTAATAAGAGGATAGGAGATTGGTTTCTGACCGAATTTGAAACAATTATAAGACTGTATGGTTTTTTACATCAACTGTATATCCTTCCCTCCTTTTTGACAATCAATATTTTTTCATTGGAATTGGTCAGGAAGAGGCTCACTGTTGAACAAGAACACATTCTCATTTTTAGGAAATGTTCAGGGATAAATTTTCCCTAGAAGGTGGGGCCATACACAGTCAAAAGAAGAGCCTCCCTACCGCTGGTTGATGATCTACTCAGGAGAATGGGATTCCTTTTGGGACAAGCCATAAACTACGACCCACACCAAGTGATGTCCAAAAGGAGACATGCTAATAAGAATAATCCTTTTAAATAGACAGAGGTAGCTGGACTCAGGGAAGCTACGAATTGGGATGATTATCCTAATCACACAACAACGGATGTCAACATGGAACATGTTGGCTACTTTTCCCCACTTGTGCAACCTAGGTTCTATGTATCCCACTAATCCAACAACTACCCAAGATACAAGCCCAATAGAGCAAACCCCATCAAAAACACCTAAAAATCAAGCACAGTCTCACCCGAGATATCTCATAGATGGGTAACCGCAGGAACCATGTTTCTACGATTTTCGAGGAAGTATAGTCCCTTGTCTTGCAACCAAGGAGCTCAATGAAGGCAGCAGGATGGCTCGACGGAGGAGTCATTTCTGCGTGAATGAGCACAATGGTATGTCATCGCACGCTACCTGACTTCCCTTTCCCCTCGCAGCTGGCACAACTTGTGCGACGCAGCTGACTCACATCAATTGGCTCTATGACTTAGGTCATGGTTCATAACAAGAATTATATAGAATGATATATGTTTATACAAGTCCAATTCAGCAAGATATCATGTTCATCCATTTACCAATTGTAAGAAACTAACAGAAACTGAACCATATTTAAAAGTATATAGGAAGAAATTATTAATCGATCACATAAACATTCGCCACATCAATCATTCATTTGGACACAAGAAATAACATGGAAACCCATCTAGGAAAAACCACCAAGGTGCTCTTCATCTGGAATGAGAAAGGATATAGCACCTTGCAGTCTACGGGATGCATACTGTTCTTGATATATATCTTTAAGTTCAAACTTATGGCTCTCATGCTCTCTGGTTTGCTCTTCTACTCTACTCCTACTCCTAGCGGTCTGCTCCCACTGTAGTTAGATATGCAGCTCAACAGCCTCTCTAATACTACCATACTCTTCATGAGTCTACTCCTCTTCTGATCACTATGACATTACAACATAATCGACATCCCCTTCCATGGATTACTGTTGAATAACAAACTACTACTGAAAACTAAAAAATGATAAATGGAAACCTTACAGACCAACTGACCAACCCTCTAACCATTGTATCCTTCCTATTTATACTAATTTACATGGCCATGCAGAGCAAATTGCATCCCAGCAGTCTATTAGCCGTCACCATCAGCCGCCCCTCTGGTTACAGCTATGGTGATCATGACTAGACATGAGGCACTTTCGACCTGACTTACAAATATCTTCGCATACGTGCGTAGCTACAAGATTGGATTCAGTATCTTTTGCTTTCTGGTCGCTTTCCCCTTGTGTGTGTCTGTGCTTTCCTTTCCTTTTCCTCACACTCCTCCATTCTACCTTCACGGGCCCTTTACGTCCTTTGCACTCTTCCTTTGCTTCTATCGTGCACACAGCACATTTTCCTCGGCTGTGCGCGCGAAGTTCCTTCTTATGCCCCTTTCTTGGGCCAATAGTCCCCCAACACTCACCTATGGCTCTTCCCAATCCACTAATAAAGGGACACATGAGCGGCCCGATCTGCGCGGTATCTTTTGGAAAACAAAATATAGATAGTTTTTTTTTTTTTTAAGCTTCAGCTGCAGCTTAACTTGCGCAGTCCGCTCCTTGCTCTGTTTTTCTTTTTTCTTTTTTCAAGGAAACTTTTTTGACAGGTTCTTGTCTTTCTCACCTCCTATTGTCTTTAATACGGCCCCTCTTCACATTTGGAATCACTTGAAGTAAATCCGCAGACTCAATCACATAAGGTTTACTACTACCAGAACCTGTATCGGGTCCCTTCCACTTCACTGACCTTTTACCTTTATCTTTAATCCTAGAATCATCCTTATCATTGTGACCCTGACATTTCTATGCAAACTCTCTGAATCTATTTGCAAATTGTTATATTTACTGCAGCGAAGATAAGGATGCCGACATGACTTGTTTCGTAGCTTCATTTTCGAGGATCGGTAATGGGGGACTGGATGGAAGAGTTTGCGTGAGCTGACAAGGTAAGCTTATGCGCTTCTTATTGAGACCAAGATCCCTACAAAGAAGGATGTTGTCTTTTCTCTAGGAGTCTCACATCATCTTGTCATATTCTACCTCCAATTTCACCAAGGGTGCTTAGTGTGTCCTTTTGACACAACAATCCATGTGTCCTTGGTCCTGCCACCATTCTCATGCTCCGGAGAGTTGATGAGTAGTTACTGCAGGTTGCTGTGGCTTGTTCTCTTGTTGCACTTCTTCACATTTCTTTCTTCTGCAGCACTCTCTTCACCACCCTCTTTTCCATAGATATGAACTTTGAATACTTGTCTATATTGAAAACTGGACAAGTCTTGCTATCCTGGGTGGTGGAGGTGAGGGATTAGCCAAGCTTTGAAAAATTTCACCTGAGCAGCATAGAGTTCAAGCTGACTCTTTCCCGTTGGACCCCTCACATCCTACTAAGAGCCATAGATCCCACCTGAAGGGGTCAATGCCGTGGCCATCTTCCAATCGTGCAGAATTTGTGAAAGACTACAGAGACTGTGGACCAGTTCCTGCAGAGCTTATCAAAATGGGATGGGTCTCTGGTCCCTACAGGAGCCCACTCTGGTGCGACCGATAGGGCCACTACTCTACTAATCTATTAATATCCAAGGCTGACTTCATCGAAGGCTTGTCGATGGGTTGAAGCCACTGGGTGACTATCACCATCTTTCTTCTTACTATCTCTGGATACACCCAACAGACTGAAAGTTGTAGCAACAACTTTAGCCGTCAAGGCTGCTCGGTAGGAGACTCTCCAATTCATTTGTAACTATAACTGGTGGGTGAGAAGCATAACACAGTGATGTCTACTTAGTGCAAGCGAACCCCGATCTAATAGGAAGAGTATCAGGTCTTCTTTCATGTAGGCTTATCCAGTGGCATTATGAGGACAAGACGCTCACCTTGTGTACCAAATTTCCTTCTTGGATATGCTATGATTACCGACATCGCCACTTTTGGGTAATGACAGTTGTGAGCATGTGTAGATGGGATAGACAGTCATGGTGACCAGGTTCTCCACACTTGATCTGGATGCAGTGCTGTCCTGGTCCAAGTGTCAAATATCCACTGAATCTTGATGCATTTAACGGTCTATCAGCACGTGCCAGCTGTCTTGGATTTTCCATCACTTACTTAATAATTGGTTTCAGCAGTGCTTGCAATGTGTCTCATCATATCTACACAAATTTTTCCTTAAGTTCTACCAGCCTACTACTCATGTGCGGTGTTATGGTTGCCTCCAAAATTCAAACATATTTTTTTTCAAGCGAGTGCCTTGGTCGCATTTGTGTACATTATTTCAAACTTGCTGGTTTCGGGTCTATTTGCGCAGTAGCACAGACCTTGCCTTGGAATTCCTGCACCATTGCTTCTATCTTCGCAACTTCTGCTGCAGCTTCCTCTACTTGCGTGGCAAATTTCTCCACCTGGTTGGACTATACATGCTCCAACAAATATTTCTCTATCAACTACAATATTCCTTGAAGCTTCTGCTGCATCGGCTACACATGGTATGTGAGCTTTTCTACCTCTGACTGGAATTCCTACACCTTGGATTCCCTAGCCTTCTCTTTCTCACGAAGGGTCTGGACTTCCTGTTGGAGAATTTTGATCTCTGCATTCTTAATGAACTTTTGCTGGAGGGGCAGCTTCCTCATGTCCACCTTCGCAGTAGTGATGCGCTCATCTATCTTGCGAATGTGCTGCCTTATTTTCTCAGTTGCTCCATCCTCAAGCAATGTTTCTCAAATGGTTGCAACATTGTCTACGGCCTTTGTGCAGATTGTTTCTCTGCCTTTAATTTTGGTAGTAGCTTCAGACACTGTTGTTCTTCTTTCTTCCAACACCTCTGGGGGTGTGCTTGGTATTTGTTGGGCTTGTAGATCTTCTACTTGGCATTGAAGATATTGCGTGATCTTCGCAAGCCTTGCCACTTTAGCCATAGAGTATTCATCAGCTTGCCCAACCTCTAGTGGGAATGTTGCCATGGCATTCTTAATAGTATCTGCCAACATGACACGGCTTTGATCTTGATCCAATATTTCTTGCATCTTCTCGACTAGGAGGTTGGTGTGCTCCTGTAATTCTCGATCTTTCCCTTGCAACATGCCCTTGCACAGCTTGGCCTTATTTTTCTATGTTGCTGCATGGTGAGCAACAACATTTTTCCTTAGTCGGACTTCAACTGTAGCTGCCTACTAGATGATATAGATATTGTCCAAGAGAAAGGTGGAGAAGTATATCTCAGTAGTGCTATTATCAATATCTATAGTTGTCTCTTCCTTCACCTCAAGTGCTTGCGTCTGAATGAGTACCTTGATTGGTGGCTCCCATGGCGGTGTGAGAAGTGGTATGTTAGGATCAATGCGACATGATTTGGTGTCCACCGTGTGCTTGACCTCATTGATAGTTGTTGTTAACTGATTGAGGTGGGTCTGGACTTGGGCAGCGATGCTCTCTTGCTGGGCCCTTATACCACCAAGGTTATCTTGCGTAACTTTCACCATGGTATTGGCAAGTTCTTGCAACTCATCCTCCATTAAGGTAGTGGTGTTTGTTGTTCTGTATGCCTTCTTCTTCTTCCGCGATGATTGAGATTCCTCAGGCTACACATGGGTCTGCGTCTGTTCTTTAGGATGCGGCAAAGGGATGGTGGTATGAGTCCTCTGTATCATCATCATCTTCCATGTTTTCTTGCGATGGCTCCCCTTGGGTATTGTCACCTTCTTTCTCTTCACCATGAACTTGGTGAATTGGTGGTTCTTCTACATTCTGCTCTTCAGGAAGTGGTTCTGCAAGTGGGGCGTGCCATTCCTCCGACCAGAGATTGACAATTGTGTCCACATCATCATTTGTTACTATGAATCTGGCTTGATGTATTTGCCAAAGTGGACCTTTTACATGCAACAGATTTATATTATGCATATCAGCTTCAAATTTGACGAAAGAAGCATACCTTTGCACAGTTGTGGTGCGGATCCTATGGATTTGTTGAACAACCTGTCGCATTGCCTCTATGTGCAAGAAGAATACCACATTACTATCCTACTGGTGCTTGTTTTCGGCCTTGTCTTCCCATATATTCTGATATTTTTCCCCCAAATAGGATATTGGGACATCCATATGTACATAGTTCAGGGGGTCAGCCCAGACAGTGAAGGAAATAAAAATTAGCAGCTAGGAATAGTAGAATTTATGACCTTTCTTTTGTTGCGCCAGCATCACATCTTTGAGCAGGGCATTGAGAAAGTACCACAACCAGTTGAATTTTTGTCCTCGTGCACATAAATATGCAATTTATATTACCCCTGTAGAAGATTGCGTCGGTACCACTTTATGAAATATTTTATAGGATAATATTTTTGCAGCAACCCGGACACTTTTGTCTTGGATGGGCCCAATTAAGTATCCTCGTCCTGCGCGCTAAAGGTTGTTCTTCCGCTTAATGTCTCGAGTATTATGCTTAGCGAGGTAAGTTAGAGGGTCTTTTCCTTCTCTTGGGAGCCCTGTAATTCTCGCTATTAGCTTAGCGGTAATTGGGTATGGCTGATCTAGCCATAAGTATCCTCTATGAACGCAGACCAGTAACTGCTTTACATATTACATATTGGCCTGTACACTATGGCCAAAATGAGGCATGAACAAGATTTTTGTTAGGTCTGAAGTGGCTAATCCTTCATTGCACTCATGTGGTTTGATTATCTTGACAGCAGGTTTAGCAGTCTACATTATATCCATGTAGTCTATTATCTGTAATCCCTCTTACTGCCGAGTGTCATAGCCTTGGAGTTTCAAAATAGCTAATTTGGGGAGGATGTTTTTCAATAAGGGTATGTTGACAGGGCTGCACGGTGCTATCAAAGTGGTCAGCAGTTTCACTGGTAGATCTACATGCACTGCGCCAAGTCTTCTTGGTCTAATGTAAGCCGAAAAGTTTGGTTTGGCCCGTTCTCTCTAGGGATCTGCCTGTGGTAGCTGCTCTTCATCTTCATCATCAATTCCATGGTCATCAGCAGGCATGTTTTCTCACTTGCCTAGAGTGTCTAGAACTTTACATTTCTTTTATCTTGGCTACAGTTGTGCAGATGACTCGCTTGGAATAATTGGTATTTCCTAGACTGGGTTCGGCACAAGATGCAAACCAGGGGTTGGAATTGTTTGTGGCTTCCTTGTTCTTTCCATTGCATCGGTCTCTAGTGACTGTTGTAGCTGTGGGATTGTGGCTGAATGTGTTTCTACTTCCTCATCAACTGGGAAGTCAAAGATGGCAGTGGCGTCTGAAGCCTCACTCTTGCTGGGAATGTTAATTACCATGGGCTTGAACAGGATGGAAAACAGGTGACAGGATGCAGGTTTGTATTAGCTCGGCTCTGGTGCTCTTAGTGCGTAACAAAAAATGGTAACAAATATTTAGATATCAAACAATGTATTTCAATCATTTATTTGACAGTAGTTTAAGGTCTAATCATGCTCTCGGGTTGCCTTTTCCAATGCTTTCTGCATTAATTTCTATAGCTGACCTTTCGGGATGTACTTGTCAGACTAGTAATGGAAATTAGTGCCAAGACGGTTGATGAGAGCTAATAGTACTCCACCTTGCTCCTCATACTAGGTTGATTTAATACCACGCAAGTGAACCAGTCATACAGAGCTTTTAGCATGGATCCATTGGTTAATGCTAGCCATCCTGTCATTCTTTCTTTTTGCATTCTTTAGCGCCTACTTGTCTTGTCGCTTGCACACTTTAGGTCTCCTGCTTGGGTATATGTGATGATGTGACCATTGGGTGGTTTATTGCTCATGCTTTCTGTTGGTTCTATTGCAATCCTGCAATAGAATAGTTTATGTCTTTTGGCCACTCTCTTTGGCAACAGAATAGTTTACGTTTATGTTTACTTCCTCATCCCGTCATGGGGAAAATTCCTCCCCAATTAACTTTTCCAACATAGTCACAATGGTTGGAGATGTCTCATCATTAGTGAGTTTTTCATAGAATACTAAGAAGAGAGACCATGCAAAAACCATGGATACTGATGATTCAAACACTGCCATCATGAAAAAAAAGAATAAAATGGAACTAGAATAGCAGATAGTGCAGGTAAGGACAAGGGGTATGAGAGGCCAGATGAAGATGAGCAGTGAAAAAGGAAAACAGAAACATGAAGAACCCATAAAAGCTGGGTTATAATTGCAAGAGTATGTATTTGATGGGAAGACCCCAATCAAGTATGCTTCTAAATAATATTTGCTAAACACATACAGAGAGACGGCCGATAAAACCTTCGATGAGACAGTGAGGTTATATGATGAAATAAGGAAGCTACCTAGGCCAGGCGTAGCATTGAATACTATGAGAGATCATACTATGGATACCCTGAGCCTGGCTATGTCAATGGGAAATAAAGTGTCAGAGGTCAGGGTGAACCTAGGGTAGGTTCCTAATCTAGATATCATAAACCTTAACAGAGAAACCGGGGATATCCTGAATACCAGATTGCTAAAAGCCACTTTACATATGTCCAAGCTGGATTCTAGTAAAACTAAGACTCAAGATCTATTGAGGAAATTAAGAGTTTAAAACAAGGCTCTAAAGTTCCAATTTCAAAAGTTGCAAGATGAATCAATAAAGGTGGATGGACATGCAGATAAAGGAACATTGTCTCATAAGTTGTTAGAAGAGAAATAAAAATAAATTCAGGTTCTTAAAAAGAAGTTGAAAATCCCTTCTACCCAGCTGATTCAAAGAACTGAGTTGACTGAATTTGAGAAGGAAAAAGAAACTTTGAATACTAAGCTGACTGATTGCAAAGCCAAAATTTTTAAACTCGAGGAGAAAGAGAAACAATGGGAGAAAGAAGCTAAGCCGCTAAAATAAAGTGAAGAGCATTTAAAGGTTAAGCTATCAGCCAAGGAAAGAGAGATACAAGAGAAAGGAGAAGTAGTGGAAATTCCAACCACTATTCCCAGTATGGAGACAGACACCACCTCCTTGTCTAACGCTATGTCATAGGAAAAACTAAGGGATGTAGAGCTTACAGGATTAAAGCTGCAGAATAATAATTTGGAAGATCTGGCTTCGAAAAAAGAAGAAGAAAAGAAGAAGTTAACAAAAAGATGTCAGGAATTGCTGGAACAAAATTCCAAGTTAAACAAGCAAGTGATTGGCCAAATGGCCCTGCATGGATGCTGGCATATGATCTGGGATAAAATCATCTCAAAATCCGACAAGTTCAGACCTTATTTAAATTTCATTGCTAATCAGGTGGACGCCTTGGAAGTAGCCAAGAAAAATGTTTCGAAAGTAAAGGGAGAATTGCACAAGAGATCTGTGGGGGTAGCTCAAAGTGCTATCAATTGTCTAAGCAACTTATCAGAAGATTAGACCAGCAGGTATGGTATCCCAAACGGATTTTCTATCATTTATGGGGCCATAAAAGTGGTTAGAAAACATAGGATACTAGACACGGTACAGGCCAAGATTGATATTATAGATCACACAGTCAAAGAGGTAATCAAGTAATTTAAACCATTGGTAAGCAGGGGGATTCCTTTCTTTTGGGAATAAATGGGACCCTTGTTGACCCAGGAAGAGTACTGGGAGAGATTAGTCTTTCATAGGGCTAACCACAACAATTTGGGGATATGCAGCATGCCATATCGGACCCCATTGTGTTTGAAAAATTGTCTGGTGAATTTGAATTATCAGCTGATTTTAAAGCCACCTATGCCACAATGCCCGATTTCTCACACACAGAGAATACGGAGCTCAAAGTATTAACACACGACATGGCTATCACAATTTTTCCTGGTCCTAATCTATGGAAGTCAATTCAATTGTATGGATCAAACCAATTTAATACGTAGCCTTAAAGATAGTAAGGAATGCAACATGAAGAGTTTTCCTCAATACATACCTATTCGCAGTCATCTCTCTCAGGTTTTGTACAACTGTCATCAGCCGAGATACATAGGAAAAGGATTTTTGGCCTATTTTTTCAAATAGTCTGTAATTATTTATGTCTTATGTAAATCATGGTGTATATTCCACGTTCGAGTTTGTTAGAATTTTTTCCTTAGTTGTAACTAATTTTGATTCTAAGGTCGGTCTAGGGGTTCCAAGGAATTATAAATTTACCTCCTCGCAGAAGGAGAAGGGGTTGCTTTTTCGTGAACTTATGATACTATTGTACTTTCCTTTGAATTAATACAAGTTTTAGAGCTATATGATGGATATATGCATTTACAGGAATTCATGTGTGTCTTTTCAATCGTAGTCTATGATCTTCTTTCCTTTCATGTGTACATTTTTCCTGTTATCTTTTACATTTTGTTGGTCTTCATACCATAGACTTAGTGTATAATGGTTGGGAATTCATAATTATATGCTCCTACCATTGTCTCTGATATTCACCAAATATCTCTTCCAAAGCTGGTGTGGAATTCATCCCTGTGGTGCTCTGCGCTAGTGGAATGTCATCTTTCTACTTATACCACTAGACCCCAAATATAATGACCATGATCAAGGCACTACCTCGCTCCTATGATAATTTTCCTGAGTAGATCATCATGTATCTTTGACATCTTGAACGCATCTCCCAATGTATCTTTGTTTCGTCTACCAACCACCGCTATTTTGATACTCATTTAGTGACCACATATCTGGCCTTGTTTCACATTTATGAGAGATCCCTCTCTCGAATTGGAGAAGCCAACTCTTTTTCCTAAAATGGTTCTACTGTTACATGGGAACGAACCTTCACAACCTTTGGTAAATTTCCTGTGCTAACAAATTGGCATTGTTGCTGTGGATGAAAGTGCATATCATCCCTAGGAAGAATGACAAGGGTTGCAAAGTTTCAAGAAAGAGATTTCTACCAGCAAACAGAGGTTTCTACATTCATAAGAAGGTTGTACATTGCTCTGGAGACTCCATGTTGATTTTGAGTAGTATTACGTGAGACATCCTGCCATTCAAGAGAGTACATACGAGAGGTAATCCTAATATTGAAAATTTGCACAGTGTGGAAAATACAGAAAGAATACTTAGAAGTAGAAATAAAGAAAAGGTGAATATTCCTCAGTTTGGTACATCATCATCTCAATATTTTCATGATATACCAGAGTCCAAATGGGAAACAAGTGTTGAAAAAGTACAGTCAAAATCAAAATCTGAGCCCGACCTAAATAAAGTTGAGATTAACCCTAGTAGATTGGAATCATATCTTCTTGACGCTTTGTGGTTAAACCTTGAGACCTCGGCGAAAGCTAAGAAAACTGCCCCTATTATTCAGAACTTTCAGTTTCCCAACTCCCAACCCATTCTGAATCCTCCAGCTGTTCAGCCTGCACCACCCGCTCCTAACCTACTTATACCAATGGCGACAGCTAGGTTTGCTCCATTAGCTTTACCTGTAGCACTGCATAACCTTCCTTTGAACTATGCACAGAGAATTGCACTATATGATGGAGAATGGAATGTCTCTGCAAGATATCAGGTAGGGAAGTTTGATTATTTTATAGACCTAGAGGAATTATATCATGAGGATGTTAAGATGAGACTATTTGCACAAAGTTTGTTTGCGGAGGCCAAGAAATGGTATAAATTTTTTCCTGCTAAGTCTATCCCAAGCAGGGATGATTTTAAGGAACCATACTTATTTAAAAGTGTATAAATGTTGGCAAATATTACCAATTCTTAAAACACCAATTATAAAATGATTGGCGATATGTTTCAAAAAATATTTTAATTTCCAAGAATTTTATATCGTTTTAATAATAATTTGGCAATTTTTAGGGTGAAAAAATTTTACCCCATCAAAATTGGGTGAAATAGGGCTTCAAAAAATGCAAAATGGCGAATTGTTTTTGGGAGAAAAACATGGAAAAATATCCCACTAGGATAAAATTTGCCCCTAAAATTATCCCTAATACCAAGATTTGCAGTCTTTCAAACGATGTTTGAGTCAGTCCATGAATTTTCCAGTAGGTTCATGAGAGTCTATAATTCAATACCTAATGATATCAAGCCTTCACCGAGTGGTGCTAAACTTCATTATGTCGAGGCCTTTGATAATGATTTTGCTTTGTCGTTAAGAGAAAGGAAATCGACTACTCTTCCTACTATGTTTATAGAAGCATTAGAAGTAGAAGCCAACATGATGGCATGTGGAAAGATAAAACAAAGGGAAAATGTGGATAGGAGGAAAGGTAGAGAAGAAATGCCCTCCACTTCCACTATTTCTTCGCCTAATAATGTAAAGTTTGAAATGATGATCAAATCCATGGAAAAGATAATGGACAGGATGACTATGGAGGCTAGGCCAACAAATCGGGAACAGAATGAACCCTAGATCAAAAAACCCCAATTTTAAAAGGGCCATTCCTCCCCCACCCCTGCAGAATAGACAAAGAGACATGAGGAATCCAAGGAACCAAGAAGAACAGCCGATAAGACCATCGTTACTTGAAAATTATGAGGATGATAATGATGGTGCAGAGTCTATTGAATACCATATCCATCATTTTGGTGATCTAGATTCTAAAATCCATTTGACTAAAGAGGAACACAATATGTTTGCACCAGAAGATGATAATAATTTAAAGGGGGAATTGGAACAATATCATAAGGGGTATATGCACACCATAGATGATGTTAGAAAGATCAAATTGAGGGGTAGAGATTTTTTTATAAATAAAGGAAGACTAAATCCAAATCAGCCTTCCAGCAGTCAAGTAAATACAGAAAAGAGACATGAAAAATTGAAAGAACCTGTTGTTCCCAAGGATGTTGAAGATAGAACTCAGAAAATAAAAGAACCGAAACAAACAACACCTATGGATGTTGATAAAATGTCTACAATGTTTAATCTCCAGAGTGAGCTTGATAACCTGAATATTTCCATTCCTTTTAATGAGTTACTTAGAAATCAGGAATACAGGAACACAATAACAAAAATGATCAGTAACCAAGGAGAAACGCACCCAGATATGTTGGAACTGACAGACGACAACCATACTATTGTCTTGGGGTCTAATATTGATAGTGTGGATAATGAATATGAAGAGGTACCACCTTTTTATATGAGTTTAAATGTGCAGGACATGGTATTGCATAATGTTATGCTAGATTCAGGTGCCTCACATAATCTAATGCCTAAGAGAGTGGTAGAAAGTTTGGGGTTGGAGATTACAAGGCCTTATAAATATCTGTATTCATTTGATTCTAAAAGGGTTAAATGTATGGGTTTGATAAAGGACATGCTCATGTCTTTGAATAAGTTGCTGTCCAAAACTGTGGTCATGGATGTTGTTGTGGCTTATATTCCCCCCAAATTTGGTATTTTGTTGTCAAGATCTTAGACCTCAAAGTTGAAGGGAAGTTTGAAAATGGATATGTCTTATGCTACCATTCCTATTCAGAACAAAAACAAGAGGTTGTATAGCGAAAAAAGATCACCTTATGTTGTAAGTAGCCAAGATCAACAAGAAATTCATCATGTGTATGATGTCGATACAAACTTGGGATCATCTATTTTTTTCAATGATGTGTCTCCTTGTGATTCAAAGTTTGTTGTGCCAAATAAATGTAAAAAGGGTAACAAGGAGATAAGTGAACATGAAGCTTTGGAAAAGAAACAGAAGGAAGAGGGAGTATGGAAGATGTATTTTGATGGATCTATGGACAAAGTAGGGGTCGGCGTTGGTGTATATATAATCTCTCCCATCAGAGATTTTAAAGCTTATTCTTACAAGCTAGTTTTTTAATGTACTAACAATGTAGCAGAATATGAGGCCTTGTTACTAGGTCTACATGCTTTGAAGGATTTGGGAGCTAAAAGAGTACATACTTTTGGATATTCACGGCTTGTGATAAATCATGTGAATGACAGTTATCAGACTAAGCATCCCTGAATGATATCCTACAGAAATGAGGTATGGGATATGTTTGGGAATTGTTTCAACGAACACAGTGTCCAAGTGATCCCTAGATATGGAAATATAGTATTAGATTCGTTGGCAACTGCAGCAAGAAAGTTTGAAACTCCTACGGAAGGTAAAAGAAATTACAAGGTTAAAATTATGAGCATACCTTCGATACTCGACAATACCAAATACTGGAGGTTTTTGAAGATGACATGCAAATTAAAAGGTTTTTAGAACGGTCTGGTGAATTTGTGAATACCCGCATAGACGATGAAGAGGCCGACACCGAGAATATCTTGGATGTTGATGGAAACAAAGAAGATATTATCCAAATAGAAAAATTGAAAAGCTCCTTAGGGAGAGGGATATAGTCCAACTAAAGAGCAATCACATCCCCAAAGGTGTGATTCCCTTAGAGAAAATTTTCGACCAAAACGATGTCGCCAGGGATCCTAAGGTAAAACCTATTGAAAACACCATTGAAAATAAGAATATTGGTATCGAGGACAATCCCAAAATTGTAAGGTTATCCAAGAAATTTCCCGCTAAAGAAAAAAATGAGTATTTGAACCTGATGAATAAATACACAGATGTGTTTTCATAGAGTTACAATGGCCTCAAAGAGTATGAAATTTCCATCATACAACATACTATTCCAATAAATCCTAGAGAAAAACCATTTAGACAGAAGCTCAGAAGGATTAACCCAATGTTCTTACCAATTGTTGAGAAGGAGATCAAAAAATTGTCCGATGCAAAAATAATTGTAACTCTGATATTTTCGAAATGGGTTGCTAATTTGGTGCCCATTAGGAAGAAAAATGGAGAAATAAGACTATGTGTGGATTTCAGGAATTTAAATAGAGTCTCGTTGAAGGAAAATTACCCCATACCAAAGATGGACCGGATCTTGCAGAAAGTGGTAGGTTCAGAGAGAATTTCTACTATGGACAGGTTTTCAGGTTACAATCTAATAAAGGTACTACCTAAAGATCAAGAGAAAACCGCTTTCACCACACCTTGGGGCACCTTCATGTATGCAAAGATTCCCTTTGGGTTGATGAACGCGGTAGTCACTTTCCAACGTGCAATGCATATTGCTTTTGCAGATGAAAGAGACAGGTTTGTGGTGATTTACATGTATGACATTACTGTATATTCTAGGTCTAATAAGGAGCATATCAGACATTTTGAAAGGGTATTCCTTAAATGTAGAAAGTATGGCATTTCATTAAATCCAAGGAAGTCGAATTTTTCTCTGGAAGAAGGAAAATTTTGGGGGCACATCATCTCCAAAGAAGGTATAAGGATTGATCCAGAAAGGGTGAGTGCCATTCTAAACATAGAGGAGCCAAGAAGTAAGAACGAAGTACAGTCTTTCATTGGACAAGTAAATTTCTTGAGGATATTCATCCCCAAAATTGCTAAGATCCTAATGAAAATCACCCATATGCTGAGTAAAGATCATGAAATAAAGTGGATGGTGGAAGCTAAGAAGTCTTTTAATGATATAAAATAGGCCATTTCAGAAGACCTTGTGCTGCTGTGTCTATAGTTTCATAAAGAGTTATTAGTATTCTCATATGATTCAGACCATACTGTAGTGGTTGTTTTGTTACAGAAGAACAATCAAGGTGAGGAACATCCTATAGCCTTTTTCAATAAGATATTAAGAGATGGAGAACTAAAATATGATATAATGGAAAAATAGGCGTATGCTTTGGTTAAGGCCTTAAATTATTTTAGGATTTACATTATCCATTCCCATATAATTTCCTACGTTCCTATCAGTGTGGTAAAGAGTATACTTACACAGCCAGATCCGGAAGGTAGAAGAGCCAAATGGATTGCAGTCCTTCTGGAATATGACATAGAAATCAAACCCACAAAGTTGATTAAGGGACAGGGACTTGCTAAAATGATGACTGATTCTCATTGTGATTCCCTGCAGCTTAATTTTTTGGCTAGTCAATCAAATCAGTTAGACGCAGACGTGCAGGTGATGCCTGGTTTTGCTATCTCTCTTTGGTATGCTGATATAAGTTTATGTGTTGTGAAATTTACAACCTCCTATGGAGATAAGAAAAATGAGAGCCAAATCTATGAAGCTGAAGGCTGCAAAATTCTGTGTTATAGAACAGCACCTATATTGGAAGGATCCAGGTGGTATATTGATGAACTGTCTCCTGGAAAATGAAGCTCAACAAATAGCAAGGGAGTTCCATGAAGGGGATTTTGGGGGACATCACTCTTGGAAATTCACTGCAAATAAGATTCTAAGAGCATTATTTTATTGGCCTTCATTACTTTCAGATGTGTATAAAGAAATCACCAGGTGTCATCAGTGCCAAAATTTTTATGGAAAAAGGAAACTGGTTTCACTCCCTCTAAACCCCATATCAGTGGAAGCACCTTTCCAACAATGGGGGTTGTATTTCATTGGGGAGATAAACCCTAACTCTTCGGGGAATCATAAGTGGATTTTAACAACAACTGATTATTTTACAAAATGGATTGAAGCGACACCCACTAGGAGAGCTACAAAAGAAGTGATAATGGACTTCCTGGAGAATAGTATTTTAGCAAGATTTGGTTGTCCCAGAAGAATTGTAACAGATAATGCACCTACTTTTAAGTCTAAGAATATGATTAATTTATGCCATAAGTATCACATAATCCTAAATCATTCTACTGCCTATTATCCACAGGGAAACGGGTTGGCGGAGTCTTCTAACAAAAGTCTGGTGAGGATAATTAAGAAATTGTTGGAAGAGAATAAAAGAGCTTGGCACACAAAGCTGAAATATGCTTTATGGGCTGACAGATCAGCACAAAGAGGGCTATTAGGATGTCACCATTCCAACTAGTGTATGGATTTGAAGTGATTTTTCTAGCATCTCTGGGAGTGCCAGTTATGAAATTGTTGCAGGACCAACAAGATGAACCAAATCATATGCAAAGGATAATAAACCAGACTATTGAACTAAATGAACTGAGGGATGAGTAATATGATAAGGTACAATTACATCAGGAGAAGATGAAGAATACCTTTGACAGAAAAATAAAAGAAGACATTTTTCAGGTTGATGACTTTGTGCTAAAATGGGACGCCCCACATGAGGACAAAGGGAAACATGGTAAATTTGATCATTTATGGGTAGGTCCATACCTCATTGCAGCGCACAGGGGAAACAATTCTTTTATACTACAATATCAAGATGGGTCATAGTATGAGGGAGGCCCGGTGAATGGGAGGTTCCTGAAACATTATTTGGAGTTAGGGGGATGAACCTCGTGTATCATAGTGTAAATATTTTTGCTTTCAATGAGCACAGATGGTGAGCCAAAAATATTTGAAGCCTGTGGAGAAGGCCCTAAGATCGCGAAGGTAACCATTTGTCATATTTTATTTCTTTTCAAGTAGATAAATAAACTAGAAGACTAGGGTTGTTAATGGATTCGGATACTAGTCTACAGGGTTATTTGCTACCTCGCTGGGAGGATAGCATCCCTTGTGGAGCCAACTGTTAGCACCATATTTTGAAATGTTTTTGGATGAATAGAGATTTTGGAAAATGGACCTATTAGAAATACCATGAAGGTTCCCTTTAGGATATCTGGGCTGCATGAAGCATTCATGATGGACAGTTAGATCATGAAAGGGTTTCAAATCTATGGTGGTAGGCCATTTTACCTTTAGAGTAAGCAGTGACATGAATAAGGTGAAGAGAGTCATGAATCGATGGGTCAGATCCAAGGAGGTGAAGATCAATAGCGGCCGAAGATTCTGCAGAGCGAACATGCAATGAAGAATGCGGCCTTGGGGTTTGTGGAATATATTAAATGGAAGCAGTGTTGGAGAGATGAGTTTGATCCATCACCAGATCAATGGCGCTAAAACTTTCTGTGCAGTGAACGTGCTCGATGAAAGTAATTTTTTCGAATCGTGAAATGCATTAAAGGGAGAAGCAATCAAACGATGGAGACAATGGTGGAGATAGATCTACGATCATGGTAAATTCCATGATCTGAACTAGCACGGATGGGGTTGATATTTCAATGTGCAAAAATTTGTAAGGTCCACAAAGATTGACGGTTGCAAAGAGAGATCAATATCGATCAATGGATGGGGGACTTTCCATGATCAGGAGTCACTCACTTGATTAAAGGAAAAGGGATCGGCAGAATGTTAAATCTCTTGGGAATAAACAGCCCCGATGAGGATAGTTCAGAGATCAACAGTTTCTGTGGATTCCCCCAAATCGAGGAAATGGGTGGTCTGGTAAACTGGAAGTTCTTAAGGACCAAGGTAGAGATACCTGTGGTGTTTTTAGGTCATTTTTTCATTTATTCTCTGTTAACCAGACCCCCCATTTCCTCGCGTTTGTTGAGTCATGTGCAGGAAATTTTTCCACCACTGAAGGAGTCATCATGAATAGGTCCAAGTCCAAAGTCCTTTTCCATGTTCAAGCTCTTGACATCCATAAATTCCTCCATGTCCCAGACAAATTTGTCCATACATCCCAAACATATGAGGAATAAAATATTATACCTTTTTTTCGAGAATCCACAGTCGAAAGTAAGAAAGACTTCCTGAAGTCTTGTTCAAAACCTAACGCTGAAATTATCACTCTGTATTACCCCATTGACCTAAGTCTGTTTAATGAAGAAACCCAGTGGTGCAAAACCTTATCCAGTCAGTTCCTAGGTTTATATACTAATGGCTATATCATGAAACCATTGTTGAGTCTACTATTTGTCTTAGATACCTGTTCGGTCGAACCTGAACTCCCTGGACAATCGTTTCAATCTTATCATCTTAAGTTCAATGAGTTTCTAGATGAGAACATTAATTCTCAGTTAGCTAATTTCCACAACACTAGAGTGTTCAGATTTCAATCCTTATTATTAAAAATGTTCTTGTCTTACAATGAAGATAATTCACAGGTGCCAGGGTTAGTAATCACTGATGACATGACCAAGAATTATTGTGAATTCTTGAACCTCTTAATGGAAAAGATATATGGCCTCTTCTTCCAAGAAATATTGCCCAAGGTGTTTCCTAGGATGAAGAAAACGATGCATTTGTCTCCTAATAAGAGAACAGGAGATTGGTTTCTAACAAACTTTGAAATAATTATAAGACTGTACGATTTTGTACATCAACCATATATCCTTCCCGCCTTTTTGACAATCAGGATTTGTTCATTGGAATTGGTCAGGTAGAGGCTCACTGTTAAAGAAGAACACATTCCGAGTTTTAGGAAAATTTCAGGGATAAATTTTCCCTTGAAGGTGGGGCCACACACAGTCAAAAGCAGAGCCGCCCTACCACTAGTTTATGATCTACTCAGGAGCATGGGATTCCTTTTGCGACATGCCATAAACTATGACCCACACCAGGTGATCCCCAAAAGGAGACATGCTAATAAGAATAATCCTTTTAAACACACATAGGTAGTTAGACTCATGGAAGATGTGAATTGGGATGATTATCCTAATCACACCACAAAGGATGTTAGCATGGAACAGAACTCTGCCTCATCCCTACCTGGGAAAAATTCCTCTCCAATGAACCTATCCAACATAGTCGCAATGGCTAGAGATGTCTGATCATTAGTGAGTTTTTCAGAGAATAATAAGAAGAGATACCATGGAGAACCCATGGATACTGATGATATATACACTGACAGCACGCCAAAAAAAGCATAAAATGGAACTAGAATAGCAGATAGTGCAGGTAAGGACAAGGGGTATGAGAGGCCATATTAACAAGAGCAATGGAAAAGGAAAACAAAAACAAGAAGAACCCATAAAAGCTGGGTTAGAATTGCAGGAGTATGTATTTGATGGAAAGACCCCAAGCAAGTATGATTCTAAAGAAGTTTTTCTAAACACATACAAAGAGACGGTCGATAAAACCGTCAATGAGACAGTGAGGTTATATTATGAAATAAGGTAGTTACCTGGGCCAAGCATAGCATTGAAGACTGTGAGAGATCATACTACAGACACCCTGATCCTAGCCGTGTCAATGGGAAATAAATTGTCAGAGCTCAGGGTGAACCTAGGGCAGGTTCCTACTCCGGATATCATAAACCTTAACAGATAAATGGGGATATCCTGAATACCATATTGCTAAAATCCACTTTACAGATGTCCAAGCTAGAGTCTAGTAAAACTAAGACTCAAGATCTATTGACGAAAGTAAGAGTTGAAAACAATGCTCTAAAGGTCCAATTTCAAAAGTTGCAGGATAAATCAATAAAGGTGGATGGACAGGTAGATAAAGGAGCATTGGCTCAGAATTTGCTGGAAGAGAAAGAAAAAGAAATTCATGTGCTTAAAAAGAAGTTGAAAATCCCTTCTACCCAGTTCATTCAAACAGTTGAGTTGATTGAATTTGAGAAGGAAAAAGAGGCTTTGAATACTGAGTTGACTGATTGCAAGGACAAACTTTTGAAACTCGAGGAGAAAGAGAAACAATGGGAGAAAGAAGCTAAGATACTAAAATAAAGTGAAGAGCATTTAAAGGTTAAGCTATCAGCCAAGGAAAGAGAGCTACAAGAGAAAGGAGAAGTAGTGGAAATTCCAACCACTATGCCCAGTATGGAGACAGACACCACCTCCTTATCTAACTCTATGTCACAGGTAAAACTAAGGGATGTAGAGCTTACAGTATTAAAGTTGAAGAATAAGAATTTGGAAGATATGGCTTTGAAAGAAGAAGAATAAAAGAAGAAGTTAATAGAAAGATGTCAGGAATTGATTGAACAAAATTCCAAGTTAAATAAGCAAGTGATTAGCCAAATGGCCCTGTAGGGATGCTAACATATGATCTGGGATAAAATCATCTCAGAAGCCAACAAGTTAAGAACTTATTTAAATTTCATTGCCAATCAGGAGGACGCTTTGGAAGTAGCTAAGAAAAATGTTTCGAAAGTAAAGGGAGAACTGCACAAGAGATCTGCGGGGGTAGCTCAAAGTGCTATCAATTTTCTAAGCAACTTATTAAAAGAACAGACCAGTAGGTATGGTATCCCAAATAGAGTTTCTATCATTTCTGGGGCCAAAAAAGTGGTTAGAAAATTTAAGATGCTAAACACGGTATAGGCCAAGATTGATATTATAGATTACAAAGTCAAGGAGGTAATCAAGTTATTTAAACCATTCATAAGTAGGGGGGTTCCTTTATTTTGGGAAGAAATGGGACCCTTGTTGACCCAGGAAGAGCACTTGGAGAGATTACTCCTTTGTAGGGCTGACCACAGCGAATTTGGGGATATGCAGCATGCCCTCTCGGGCCCCATTATGTTTGACAAATTGGCTGGTGCATTTGAATTATTAGCTGATTTTAAAGCCACCTATGCTACAGTGTCCGATTTCTCATACACAGAGAATACGAAGCTCAAAGTATTAGCACACGACATGGCTGTCGCAATTTTTCCTAGTCCTGATCTGTGGAAGTCAATTCAATTGTATGGATCAAACCAATTTAATGTGCAGCCTTAAAGATAGCAAGGAATGCAGCACGAATATTTTTCCTCAAGACATACCTATTCGCAGTCATCTCTCTCAGATTTTGTACAACTTTCATCAGCTGAGATACACAGGAAACGGCTTTTAAGCCTATTTTTTCAAATAGTATGTAATTATTTATGTCTTATGTAAATCGTGGTGTATATGCCACGTTCGATTTTGTTAGAAGTTGTTCTTCAGTTGTAACTAATTTTGATTCTAAGGTTGGTCTAGGGGTTCCGAGGCATTATAACTTTACCTCCTCGCAGAAGGAGAAGGGGTTGGTTGTTTTTGAACTTATGATAATGTTGTACTTTCCTTTTAATTAATATAAGTTTCAGATCTATATGCTAGATATATGCATTTACAGGAATTCTTGTGTCTCTTTTCAATCACATTTTGTGATCTTCTTTCCTTTCACGTGTACATTTTTCCTGTTATCTTTTACATTGTGTTGTTCTTCATATCATAGGCTTAGTGTATAATGGTTGGGAATTCATAATCAGATACTCCTACCATTGTCTCTGATATTCACCAAATATCTCTTCCAAAGATGGTGTGGAATTCATCCATGTGGTGCTCTGCGCTAGTGGACTGTCATCTTTCTACTTATACCACCAAACCCCAAATATAATGATCATGATCGAGGCACTACCTCACTCATGTGATCATTTTCCTTAGTAGATCATCCTATATCCTTGATATCTTGACCCCATCGCCCAATGTATCTTTGTTTCGTTTGCCAACCACTGATAATTTGATACTCATTTTGTGACCATATATCTAGCCTTGTTTCACATTTACGACAAATCCCTCTCTGGATTGGAGAAGCCAGCTCTTTTTCCTAAAGTGGTTATGTTGTTACCTGGGAACGAACCTTCACAACCTTTGGTAAATTTCCAGTGCTAACATACTAGAAGCACTTTTATTCTTTTTCAAGCTTCCTAATCTGAAAAAGTACAAAATTTTTTTAAAAAAGCATAAAAATATGGACAAGAAATGATATTACTTTTGGCAGTTGTCAAGTTGGGTCTCCTTCGAACAAAGCACCGTATATTCCATCCATAATTTGGGTTATTAGTATGAATTTATGATATGTAATCATTATTCTTAGTTTTCTCCACTGAGTGGTTATGCTTCCAGTCCCTATGGAGCCTCTGTCGATGCCTCTTGTGTAACAGAGTTGTCCTAGTTTTCATGTTGAGTCTATGTTGCTTGTCAGACACCATATGCCTTATTCTCTTGTTTGGAGGAAGTTTAGCCTGAGTCATCCATTCCTTAGTTATCTTGTCTTTGCATGTCGTTCATTCTCGATACAGTTACTAGTTCATGCACATATGGTTCGTTCGATTTCTTCCAAATTATCCAGAGTTGCTGAGTACCTCGTGTTGTTTGATGGGGGATGCCTTAATTCCCTCCTTCCAGTAGATTCAATTCCATTGACTTAAGATCATTTATTCTGGAATAGGAGTATAGAGTCCATTGAGTTCCTTGATACTTGCAGCCATTAGTGGCAGGTTCTCTCACCATCAACAGTTTGGGGAATACATCTGGAATCAATGTCGCCTGATCGATGGATTCTTTCAAGTATTCGACCTCAACACATCTATTCACACTTGTTTGATTGAACTATGTACCTTCATTCCCATTCTCATTAATGGTGGGATAACTCGTGTTTTCTAACGTATACATCAATGACTGGTAATCAAACGATGGTCCATCATGTTCAACCTCAACACCTTTATCCGTGTGATGGGATATGTACTAGTAGTGGTTTGCGTAGAAGACCTTCGAGCTTGATGGCATTCCACATATGCTATCTACTTGATCGTGCCAGTATTCATGAGATGTGAGCTCTCATGCCCATATTCCAGTGTATTATTAGATATATTCATTCATTATGGAGATCTTGTTCACTATATATTGTACATGGTGATGACCACATGTGACATATGTCTATTATGCCTATTCATGGCCATTGTACTCTTATGTATCTGGTACTGCTACATGTATATTTGTAGTCACATGCTGAGTTTTATCATTATATTGTATTGATGAGTGGCTGGTCTTTCCACCTGGATCTTCATTACTCCACTTCTGGGATGGATATAATATATTTCGGCCATCATGTTACCCCTCTGACCTCACACATTATGGGGAATCCATTATAACTTATTTTACCACACTTGGTAGATCACACTTTTATGTCCTTCCATGTCCCTCTACAAACTCTTTGGACCCCATTTGATCAAAATATAATTTGTTGATCCAATAAATCACTTAAAAAACACATGTTTATTTCTATACATGGGTTTTAGTTTAAAATCCGTGTGTACGTGCAGCTTTCTCCACTATAACCCGTGTACATCAGGAAATATGCATACAAAATAAAATATTTGGGAGTTTTCCTCAATGACTCCCGAATAACTTGACTCTTGGCCTTCCATATTCCTGGAAATGCTTTGACTCGACCCTTCACTGCCTATTGAAGGGATATATATAGAGCCTCTTGGATGCATTAGAGGAGGAGAATTGATGAGAGCAAGGAAACTATAGTGGATTGTTGCCCCATTCATACATGCTTGATTCTACATCCCTTTGTCCTTTTTTAGCACGCATTGCTGCTCTTCCCAAGATTGCCATTGAGATGAAGGATTGAAGTGGTGGAGGACCAAGTGGAGGACTTGGTTTTTCCAATTCGACAAGGTGCCAATAGAGTTTTTCATTGTTATCTATGTTCATTATTAATAGAAATATCCATTTCTCGTCCATTACATGTGTATTAATATGAATATTCTTATCCATGGATATAGTTGTATTTGATTATACATGTTGGATTTATATATGCTAGAGTAGGCCTAACACTTTAACATGTATCATCCTTTCTTTTTTTGTTGTTGTTGAGGATGAATTGTAGGTACCAGCATGGTTGAAAAGATCAATGGGGATCTACTACAATAATCTGGAATAAGGTATGTTCTGTATCCCTTAGTGTTACTAAGAATTTATCTCTCTTTCATATTGAAGTGGATTGATTTCTGGTGTCATTTAGTCTATTGTGGTCTACCCCAATCCATAGGAAGTTTCTCTACGAAACAATGAGTTCTAAATGTTTTTTGGGGAATATATTCATCATTCATTCAAATATGATTATACACAGAATGAAGATCGAACTTTGTGAAGACAACTTCTCCATCTAATTTCTCTAACAATTCATTAATGGAAGGAATGGGAAACTTATATTTAATGTTGATATTGTTTATCTCTCTATAATCAGGACACATACACCATGCTCCATCTGGCTTGGGTACCATTACCTCTGGTGCAGAGTAAGAACTTTGGCTAGGCCTAATTATGCCATCCTCTATCATTTTAGTAACCATATGCTCAATTTCACTCTTTTGGCTATAGGAATATTGATAAGGCCTAATGTTAGGAGGGACATTACTTAGAATTAAGTGGATAGCATTACCAAGTCTCGAATAGGTGGAATACCTTTGGGAATATCTTCAAATACATTGGAATGCTTATTAATTACCCTTCGGAGATTTGGGGAGATAGAGAACTTTGAGGTTGGAACATCTAATGAACATAATTGTGCAACTACACCTTGATGTCCCTCTTTCAACAACTTTGTCATACCATTAGAGCTTATCACCTTGCTTTTTTTTCTTGTGATACCATTTAACTCGTATTCTTTTCCTTCCCATGAAATTTTTTTGAAAATTAAAAGTCTTTGTTCCCAATGATGGTAACCATTGGACACCTAAGACAACATCAACCCCACCCATTTTGATAGAAATCATTGGACTATTCAATACATATTCCCTTGTAGAAATATTGATATTATATCATTTCCCTGAGAAATTTATAGTTCCTCCATCTATAGTCATAACTTGAAACTCTGGTGCTGGATATACAAATCAATTAAGAATTTTGGCTAATTTATAGTGAATTAAATTATGAGTACTACCGGAATCAATTAATATTGTTACCTTATTATTTTTTTATGTATCCTTTGATATTTAGAGTTTTAGGAGTGCTAATTACATCCAATGCCTGAAAATATATGGTGGGAGTAATTTCCTGTAAAGTGTCCTCTTCTATTTCTTCCAAAGTTGCCTCTTCTTGAGATGCTTCCTCTTATTTTGGTTCTTCCTCTTCACAATCTATGTAGAGTGATTTATTCTCACCGCACTTATGTCCCTTACTATACTTTCTGCCACAATTAAATCATAATCATTTTTCTCTTCTTTCATCTAGTTGTTGGGGTGTCAACCTTTGTGGTGGTTTAGAAGAAGGAACATTATTTTCTCTATATGTGTTGGAGAAGTCCTTTCTAGTAGTCATTGCCATATTTTTACTTTCAACCTTCCTTTCCATCATGAATCCTTCTCTAGGGATGAAGGTTCAAAGAGATGCACCTCATGTTTAATGTTATCTTTCAAGGTTCCAATAAATAGATCTAACAAATTATCTTCTGAAATATTCTTCACTCTGAGACTTAGCTGCTGAAATTGCTTGTTGTGCTTGGTAACTGGACCTTTTTGCTTAAGATTTATCATCTAGATAAAGGAGTTTTATGTCCCCTTAATGTGCAATCAAATCTTCTATGAATATATACCAAGAGATAATAGAGTCCTTTTTATAGTCACAAAGTGATCCAAGTCGTGCCCAGGTGCACTCTGGGGAAAACAATCGACTGAATGAGTCGAGCACTGTTAAGGCGGAATCTTAGAAAAAGAACAAGTAAAGCAGGAAATACATTATATCAACCGAAAGTATGCATACAAACAATATCATGAATTCAAAACAATTTCTATATTACTTCTTCTCTCTGAAGGTTGGTTTATTATTACAATAATGTACATGTTTATATAGAGTGGTTATACACTTAGGTGATTACCCATTATGTTCAGTTACAAAAAGTTATAATGGTTTGGAAGTTAAACTGTCACAGATGACTGGAAGATTAAGACATTATGTCGATGTTCGATAGCTGCCGACAAGGCATGTCAAGATGTTGTATGTCAAGTGAGAAAACCCATCGAGGTTCGGACTTGTCGAAGCCGATGTTGAACATGTCGAAGCAGTCGAAGTAGTCGAAGTGCTAGACTTTTTCGAAGTTTGAAAACATTCCAACTACTGGTTGGATCATTCCTCCTTCCTTAAGAAACAATGGTCTCCATTGTGTATTCATTTAGGTGAGGAAACTTGTTGTCTATTTCGGTAGTAGAGTACCATTTTCCTTGCACGAGGAGCTGTCCAACTTTAGCCACTTAAAACAAGGGAATGGAGTTCATCCTTGTATGGCATATGTGGCATCCCACAATGGTGTCATAAAGAAGAGGTTCCTAAACATATGGATGGATTCCTTTGGGTTTTTTTGTATGCAAGTCATTCTATTCCAACAATGGTGCATGGTATTGTCGAAGTAGATCTATATTGAAGATTATATGTAGGACAAGGCATGCAGGAATGTCGATATGAAAAATGTTTTCTCCAATATATTTAAGGATACTTTATGGACCATGTCACAAAGGTTTTAGATTTATTTATGGGCCAGTGGAGCACTCCTTTATATGTAGCCATACCTGATCCCTAATTAGGAATGAATGGGGAATACCATGCTTGTCGTATCGGGCCTCAGATTTTGCATTATCTCATTGCAACATTTCCTATGCTTCTAGATGTTGTATATTTGATCTTTGAATTTCAATGATTTCTCAACTTATCGTCCTTAAAATTCTTTGTAATTCGACTGTGTCGAGGAACTGATCAAGTTGATAGGGGCTGAGGGTTGAAATCAATAACAGATATCAAGTGGACTATTTCTCGTAGAATTGTGTTGAGCACTATTGCAGTTGTATTGTATGCATGGAAGGTTGTCATCCCAAGTTCGATGATGCTTGTGGTTGTACATGCGAAGAAGTTGTACTACCAAGCGATTTACAACTTCTATCTGTCTACGGATGGAAGGATGTTGACAAATAAACTCTCATTTCAAGCTGTTTCCAAAGCGTTTTCCAAAAGGTACTGACAAATATAGAATCTCTATTGGAAATAATTGTCGTTGGGAGGACATAATGTTTCCACACATGTTCGAAGAAGAGATGAGTAGTCTGATGTGTTTTTGTAGTCTTCTTGCATGGTATAAGGATATCCATCTTGGGAAATATGTCGACTAATACTAATATTGTGTCATGCTGATGTTTGGTAGTAGGATATCCTATCAAGTAGTCCATAGAAATAGATTCCCATGGTCGACTAGGAACTGGAAGGGTGTGTACAGTCCTTGTCATCGATTCAGTGGTTTAGCAATGAAACAAGCTACACACAATCGAGTGTACTTATTGACGTAAGATTTAAGTGAAGACAGGTAAAAATACTTTTGGTGGATAACAAGTGTTTTTGTGACTCCAAAATGTCATGCAGTTTGGTTGTAGTGCGCATCCCAAATGAGCTTATTTCGGTGCTCACAGGTCGGTACACAAAGTTGTCCAAGATTGTATAGCAAGGTGTCCTTCAGGAAGTAGTCGGTAGTAGTCAGCATGTCGATATGAAGCTATAGATAAATTGCAGATAATTCACAGTATACCAAATAAAATTGTGGCCAAGTAGTGGTGTCGTAAACCTGCATACTCATCACTATAGATCGTAGAGTAATGGCTGGTCGACTGAGACAATTGGCTATGCCATTGGATTTTCCTTTTTGATATTTAATTACCAACTGAAAATTTGCAGGTAATTAATCCACTTGAGTTGTCGATTTGTCTTTAGTTTCGACTAGGACGGATCGAACTACAAAGTTTTATGGTTAATGAGGATGATCGTTTCCTTTCCAATAATGTAGTGTCTTAATTGCTTAAGATCTTTCACAATGGCATACATTTATTTTTCATATGTCGAATACCTTCTAATAGTTTTGTTGAAATTTTCAGAATGAAACACAACTAGGTGACCCGAGTGATTGATCACTGCATTGAGAGCATAGTCCGATGTGTCTGTCTCAATCTCAAAAAGCTTATGCAAATCAGGTAACACAAGTACTGGTGCAGTAAAAATCTTGTTTTTGAGTTGTTCAAAAGCTTGTTGTTGTGTTGGTGTCCATTTGAAGACATTTTTCTCCTTTCCTTTAGTCAATTGATTCAAAGGCCATGCGATGTAACTGAAGACAAGTATGAATCGTCGATAGAAATTCACCAAACAAATAAAACTTCTCAATTCATGAATGTTTTAAGGAATGGGACAATATTTGAGGATATATACCTTTTATGGGTTGACATGAATGCCTGCAGAGTTAATTACATACCCAAAATATTTGATGCTAATCAGCACAAATGAGCATTTTTCCATGTTTAGATATAATTGATGTTGTTGGAGAGTGTCGAAGACTTGTCGAAGATGTCTGACATGTTCTTCCCATGATCGACTGAAAATCAAGATATTGTTGAGATAGACAATGACACACTTGTTGATGAAGGGTCGTAGAAGGTCATCCATATATCTCATGAAGGTTGCAGGTGCATTGGTTAAGCTGAAAGGCATGACTAACCATTCAAACAATCCTTCCTTGGTCTTGAAATCCATTTTCCATACATTGGTGGACTCGATCGAAATTTGGTGATATCCTGACTTAAGGTCAAGTTTCGTAAAGAACTTAGCACATTTCAGACTATCAATGAGTTCATATATCTATGGAAGAGGGTATATGTTCTTCACTAGAATTTTTTTGATAACCCAATAGTCGATGCACATGCACCAAGTCCTGTCTTTCATTGGAACTATGATGACCGTGTTATGATTTATAATCCTCCCTTGACCAAATTGTTTATTAGATTATTGTAGTTTGACTTAGGAGTCTTTATTTAACGATTGCGTCCACTAGTACCATTGGGTCCACTTGTCCTAATGGGTTCACATGTGCCAGTTACTAGAGTGTGGGGAACACCAATAGAGGCTAACTGCCAATGATTTCACTTGCATGCATCAGTTTAGGCACCTCCTAGGCCAATCCCTACATTTTAGGAGCCACTGGGAGTCCCGACACCAATCTCCTTCAGTTTCTAGGAGATGGTTACTAGTTAAGTTAGTTATTCCTCAGTTACATTCAGTTAGTTCACTTTCAATTCAGTTCGCGCTAGTTATGCATCGTTGCATGTCGGGAGGTGTATTTTCTCACCTACCACTTGCAGTTAGACTAGCTAGACTGATTATAACTAATTGCTTGACTGGATTAAACATATGGATTTAACTACTTGGACTTCAATAGTGATTTATACATCTTTAGTTATCCATGCAGTCAGATATAGTCACATCCAATTGGTGGATTCGAATTCATCCCTAATGGTTCCAATTCTTTCCTACGTAACACTAGTGTAACACTAAATTATGTAATGAATATAATATTGTAATTCTCTAAGCAATACTTGCTTGTTTCCTATGATATTTGATTTGTTTAGTTTTTATAATTCATTCATATTCATTGCATCAATAATTTGGACTCATTGCTTGATGATATAAATTGAACAACAATTCTAACATGATATCAAAGCCATCTCAAGCAAGATTCAATTCTGTGTACTCTCCATTGAACACCAAAAGCTGTTAGGTTTCCACAGAAGTCTCACAAAGAGTTCCATGCTTCCTATGAATTTATTCAGAGTGGTAGTGTGGGCATGACAGACCCTAAGAAATTGTTCATGTCGAGAGGGAACACTTGATTCTAACATATTTCGAATGATTTTGGTTTTGCAGTGAAATTTCTACAAATGCTACGTAGCTTGTGTGAAGATATTGTCTTTTCCAGTAGGAGAATTATGGATTCTCAACCTTATACACCTAGGATCCTAACGCCCTTCAATTATGTTGATTGGAGGGTAGATATGTAGCTATCCTTGTGCAAGCAGGGCTACATCAGGAGAATACTCGGTAGGGAATCTGAGCCCCATCATCCAGCTGAGAGAAACATTTTTTTGAACCACTTAGATGAAGCTTTTGGATACATATGTACTCACATATCCATATATCTCCTCTTTCACCTTGAATGTTTTAGGACTCCCAGGGAAGCTTGGGATAATCTTAAAGTATTTTTTGGAAAGCAATATGAGCTTCAGGGACACATTTTGGAGAATGAGTTGGTAGCCTTACATCCCAGCAGTTTCAAGACCATCCAAAAATTCTTTACTAAATTAAAGTTTCTTGCACTTCAATGCAGACAATGCATAATAGAAAGAAAGTATGAGTAGCATATGCTCTCAATACTCAGAAAACTAGGCTCTATGTATTCTGTATTTGTCTCAATCTTCCATTCTGGAAGGGCTTCCATTCCCAATTGGAATATTCTCTCTCTTGATACCTTTGCCGACTCCTTACTATAGGAGAAAGAGAAGTTGATCCAGATGGGAGTCATCAAGACTTCCAAAGATCAATATCTCCTAGTGACAAACTCTACCAAATTGAAAGATAAAGGGAAATCTAAGGGGAAGGATCCTAAAGCAGCTGATTCAAAGCCTAAAGAGAATCAAAAGACTTCTGAAGGAGCTCCAGGATCTAAGAAAAATAAGAAGTTAGAAAAGAATATGTGTCCCTATTGCATGAGGGATTTTCATCCATAAGAGTCTTGCATGAAAAAGCAAGTTGGCCAGCTGACTGCCCTCCTCAATCAGAATAACATCGCTCTCCCAAAAAGAGAAAAGAATCCCGATGAAGGACCATAGTCAGAATATGATGAAAGTTGTCATGCCTTGAAGGCTATACTTACTCATCTAACAACATATTTGATTGATTATGGAGCATCCAACCACATGGTTTCCTCCAAACAATATTTCTCTACCCTCACACTATCAAAAGGGCCTAATATTCACATGGAAGATGATTCTCAAATTCTAGCATAAGGAAGAGGCCCAATCAAAGCCAAGCATGGTGAGTTCAAAAATGTTCTCTATGTTCCCTCCCTTGCATATAATTTGTTGTTTGTTTATCATATGAACCATACAGTCTCTCCCAAGAGAGTTACTTTTGATTCAGATTCAGTTGAGATAATAGAAAAAACTATTGGAATGCTCATAGTGAAACGTCTTGCAAATCATTCTACTAAAGCTTATGAGTTCTCACATTTTCTACTTGTCTCACCTCCTACAATTTTATTGTATCATGCTAACAACACCAGTAAGATTTTGCATGAGATATTTTTCCATCTCAATTTAAAATAGCTCCAGCAAATCCACAATGATAAAATGGTTGAAGGTTTTCCCCTCATCCAAACGTTTGAAGGAATATGTTATGGTTGCTTGGTAGGTAAGCACATAGAGAAGAGGTATGAAGTTGGGAAGGCACATAGACTCTCCTCTACACTTGATTTGATACATAGTGATGTGGTTGGACCTATGCCCACAAACTCCATTAATGGTTGTAGGTACTTCCTCACCTTTATTTATGATTGTTCTAGGTACTGCTGAATATACTTTATGAAGCAAAAATAAGAAGTTTTTGATATTTAAAAAAAAAATTAAGCTATAGTTGAGAATAGTTTCAGTAAGAAAATCAAGTCCATAATATGTGATAAATGAGGAGAGTACATCAAAATATACTTTCAGTATTTATGTGAATTGAAGGGGATTTGAATGGAACACTCAGTTCCATACACACCACAGAAAAATGGTGTGGCTGAGAGGAAGAATAGATCACTGAAGGATATGGAAACATGCCTTCTCCATGGTAAGAATATCCATCCTTATCTTTGGGAAGAAGATATAAATTTTTCTTCATATATAACAAAGTGCCTCATAAATCAATGGTTGGTTCCACTCCATTCGAAGCACTGCATGGGTATAAGCCCAATGTCTCTCATTTGATATTTTTTGGTTCCAAATATTGGTCCAGAATACCACTTGGAAAGAGGAAGGCCTTCCAAGCCCAAAGTAGAGAATGCATTCTATTGGGATATGCAAAAGATGGAAAAGCATACAAGTTGATGGAGGTTGCAACTAGGAAATTATTCATTGAGTAGAGTGTTTAGTTTGAAGAAGATCAGTTGTATGATGCACCACCATCCAAAGCACAAGAAGGTATAAACATTCTTCCTCCCATTTTTGATGATGATGATTTGTTACATGTTTCAGATTCATATGAAGAGGATCAAGACCAGTATGATATTGTTATTGAGGCTGAACCTCATGAGATTCTAGATTTAGATCCAACACCCATTCCAACCCAAATTCCTAATCCTATATGGGCTCAAAATATCATTGCTGCAGCTTGGGATGGTGTTGGAAATTGAGCATGCAGAAGGATAACTAGGTCCCAGTATCAGAATGAGCATGTTTCCCTCTCTCTCACATATTTGCTCCCTACAGAGTGGTGCAACAAAATTCCTAGTCGGTGCTACTTGATGATAGCGAATGGTCAGCTACTTGGCCCATAGAAGAAGAAACTTGATCATTCTCTACCTTTACCATTCGAAAGAAACACACAGAATCATCAGTTCAGAAAGACATTGATAGATTAACATGCACAGCTTTAGGATGTTGTTGCATAGAAGGACCATGCTGCTGCATAGAGCTGCCAATTTAAAGCAGTGTTTTTGACAAGTTATTTTTCTGAGGAAGTTTCTTTCTCCTAAAGATAGCTTGTATTCTCATGTTTTCTGCTTATTTTGAGGGGGGGGTTTTCCCTTATTTCCTTGGTTTATTAAGCAACATTTTTTATCTTTTATATTGTATATGGGTGACTTTTGTCCTTGTTTCCACAGCTCACATTTGTCCAAGTTAGGATTCAGGAGTGGTATTAGGATTTATAATCCTCCCTTAACCAAACTGTCTATTAGATTAAATTAGCCTAACTTAGGAGTCTTTATTTAATTAGTGGGTCCACTTGTCCTAATGGGGAAACATGTACCAGTTACTAGAGTGTGGGGATAATCAATAGAGGCTAACTGTCATTGAGTGCACTTGTATGCATCAGTTTAGGCTCCTCCTAGGCCAATCCCTACATTTTAGGAGCCACTAGGAGTCCCAAAAACAACCTCCTTCAGTTGCTAGGAGTTGGTTACTAGTTAAGCTTAGTTATTCCTCAGTTACATTTAGTTATTTCACTTTCAGTTCAGTTAGTGCTAGCTATGCATGGCTACATGTGGGGAGGCTCCTTTTCTCACCTACCAATTGTAGTTACACTAGTGAGACTGATTATAATTGATTGCTTGATTGGATTAGACATATGGAGTTAAATACTTGTACTCTGATAGTGATTTAGACATCTTTAGTTATCCATGTAGTCAGATACAGTCGCATCCAATTGGTAGATTCAAATTCATCCCTACTGATTTGAATTCTTTCCTATGTAACACTATTGTAACATTGGATTATGTAATGAAGATAATACTGTAATTCTCTGAGAAATACTTGTATGTTTCTTATGAGATTTGATTTGTTCAATTTGTATAATTCATTCCTATTCATTGCATCAATAATTTGGACTCATTGCTTGATGATCTAAATGGCACAATAAGTCTAATAGGCTAGACTTCAACAAGGAGAGGAGTTGGGGTGGATATGACCCTTTTCGATCAATGTTGGGATTATTATAATCCTTCCTTTCCCATATATAGTCTATTGATCATTTTTTCTAGCATAGGGAGACATATTTACTGTAATTAATTATGGGGAACACATATAGAGGTTAATTTCCACTTGTTGCATGTTCATGCATGAGTTTAAGTGCCTCTGATACCATTCCCTACATTTTAGGAGCCACTCTGAGTACCACTAGCAGCCTCCATCAGTTAGTTGTGGTGGGTAACCAGTTATGTTGAGTTTATATTCAGTTACATTAAGTTAGATCACTTTCAATCAATCTAGTGCCAGTTATGCATGGTTGCATGGGGAAGTGGTTCCTTTTTCCACCTACCTTGTCAGTTTAATTGTTTTAACTAGTATAACTGATTGTCGTACTGATTTAGTTATCCTGAGTTAGACTAGTGGATCCCATGCAGTGATTTAGACACTCCTAGTTAGTCATTTTGTCAGGTTTAGCTGGTATATTTGAATCTTATCCACATGATTGGAATACTACTTACTGTAACACCATTGTATACTGCTGTAAGTAATGAAGATTATTGTTGTAATTTACCGAGCATTTCTTATATGTTTTATGTGAAATTTTTCTTGTTCAGTGTACAATTTTAATTCCATTCAACTGCACAATTATACCTTTCAATTTCACTCATTGATTGTAGATCAATGGTTTAATAATTCAAACTTGGTATCAGAGCCTTGTTCAAGCTAGCGGCAAGTCTGTCTAACCTCCATTGTACACTAGAAGCAGCTGGGTTTCCAGATAATTCCTGTAATTTGTGCCTTGCTAACTATGGATTCGTCCAAAGAAGTATCTGCAGGTGTGACGGACCCTCATGTCGAGGTGGAAAGTCTTGAAACTAACATGATTTTGAATTGATTGTGGTTCTTGCATTCTTACTTGTGGGTATAACTTCAATATGGATTCGAGATTATCGGTTCCTCTTCTTAATCCATTCACAAGATATTCAGAATGGAAATTGAATATGATTTCATCTCTAAAGAGACAAGGTCTCTATAAGGTTATATCTATTAGACTTGGTAAATGTAACATCCCCAACCCTCTTACCAGTGAAGAAGACACTACCAAACCATCAAAAAACCTCCGGGAAACTAGCCCCATGAACATGAACATACATAAAACCAAAATGCTTAAACATAAAATGCTTAAAACATAATCATTCACATACACAGCAGAAGCAAACATACATTCATTATGCATTCAACATGTTCATTATAATTCATTAACAGTAAATATAATTGCAGAGACGAAATGGTCAAGAATACTCATCTTGTAAAGAAGTCATCCCGAAACCAGCTACGTCGCTGAAACGTTCCACCCAACCATAGGCCAGCATGCTCCTTAATCTCTCAGCAACACTACCACTCCCGAGTTGGGCATGATTCCCCAAGGAATAAGGGACTAAGCAGGCTTACACATAGCCAAGGTACACAAATCAGCCAATCCCACATAGTAGGGTTTATCAAGCTATCGAGGAGATGGGAGAAGCTAAATGCTAAACTGGTGAACTCATGGAAGAGCTAAGGATGCCTACACCAGAGTTAGCCTGACTCCTAAGACACCCACATACACTCAACACCAGGAATCGGTCCCTTCTCTGCTTCACAGTCCCTAAGGCCCTGATTTCCCTTGCTAGTGTTCTTCTGGGGTTGTGGAGAATAAATCCATCCATATAACTCTCTTTGTGTGGCTCCCAAACCCGGGTTTCTCAACCATACCTAGCCTTCAATCCCACTCCACACAGTCTGAAGACCAACCACTGCATACCCGCAGTAAAACAATCATTTCACAGCTCTCTGAGGAAAACCAAAAGGAAACAGGGTGACAACCCAAAATGGTTAACGAAGCTCAAGCCAAACAAGGTGGTTCAGAGTTGTTCTTGGCCCTAGTGTGGCCAAGACAACTCAGCAGCAACCCCAAAATACTTTTTCACATGCAGCAACCCAAAACCAGGGGAAGAACAACAACCACGCTTTTACCACTACAGCAACGGGAGAAATGCAAACTCACAGGAAATCCCAAATGGAGGTGAAGGTCCGATTCTTAGTCTGGATAAGGGAAACACATATGTAGAACCCTAAATTGGTATGGAGACACACATACACCCCAGAACACGAAGGCTCATTCATAGGAAATCATGAGTGACGGAACACCGCTTCCCAACTCACTGCATGGGTATGAACAAAGGAGAACCTTGTGCATGAGGAGAACAATGCCAATTTTCCCACCAGTGCATAAGGAGAGTGAAAAAAATGACTCTCTATGGAAGGAAGAACAAAAACTGCCCTATGTAAGATGAACAAGACCAAAATGAGAGTGGGAGAGTGGAGAGAATGGAATGTTGCCTTTCTATCCCAGCAAGGTGAAGAGGAAGAGTCCACTAGTGGAGTGGGTAGGTGGAAAAGGACTGACAGCCCTGCCACACCCACCACTAATCAACATTAACTGCTTCTAACTAACAGACAGCAAAGTTTAAAAGGGGTGGTTGACACATGGATTTTCCCCATAGGCCCAAAGTTCAACAATTCCCCCTCCTTATCCTTAGGAAAATCATGCCCTTTTCATTAACGTTGCACCGTCATAGTTGGCTGTATGTTCATTTTAATTAATGTGTATATTTACATGATGCTAAAACTATTATGTGTCGGATAGCATGATATACCATCAGCAACGATCCCAATTGCCGGAACATAACACAACCAAATCGATGGTGGGGCTTTTGCCTTTAGCTCCACACCATGATTAATTACAATATATACATGATGTACCTTTTAATGCATCCGGGTTCAAAAATGGGGGTATTACAATCCCCTCCCCCTTGGAATAACATCGTCCTCGGTGTTCCAATACATAGGAATACATATACAATTTGCACATCAAAATTTCAAAATTTTGCAGATATGTCCCACGTTCAATTATTTACTTGAACTTTCAGGACCAAGCCCCTCGGATTCCATGAGCTTCTCTTGCTAGTTCTCAGCTTTCGACTCATCCCTAAGTCTAGGAACTTTTCTGTATCTTGAGCATCTCTCCAATATTTTCTTGGGTCTTGGAAATTGTTTGAAGAATACTTCCAGCCAAGTCCAGCAGCTTTTGCTCTGCTGCCATGATCAATGTGCACTACTGGATTTCACTTTTCTCACCTATGAAATGCATCATTGAAATTCTGTTAGACCAAGCATAATATAGGAATTAAAATCAGTCAATTAATTTCCCAATTGGCATGACAGTCCAAGTCTCATAAAGGAGACTTTCATATTTTTCATGCCTTCCCAACAGGCACATGAGGTCATTCATGTCCATTCTTGGGTAGGGAATTAACTATTCCATCATTCATAATTATTTTAAGCAAATAGACACATTCTATTTTCAGCCATACATGCATTTAACAATCTTCTGTTTTCATAGTGCATATATATATATATATATATATATATATATATATATATATAT
>LPNX010177666.1:338433-441979 GCA_001517045.1 Pseudotsuga menziesii
TGTCTCAACTGCTAGGACCTTCACAGTCTCACTAGCACCTTTTTCATTATTGCTCCTTCTGAGCTCTTCAGTACATTCACATGTCCACATGCACCCCTAGGATTCTCTCATAGTCCTCACTCCCAGTGATACCTATATTCAAACATTGAATAGATTCACATGTTTAGTTTATTCTCATTGGTTTTTATCTCTTAAACAAGAGCTTAGAATATCATAACCAAATCATATACACATGTCTATTCATAAGCAATAAATTGCAAAATAATCCAATACTTATCTGTATTGTTCATTTCCTCTTTGGTCCAGAGGATCTTGCTTCACTTTGCAAGCCTTGGGATTTCCTATGGACTTGGATGTTAGGTATGCACGCAGGCTGCTTCACAACATCCTTTTATATATATATAGATAGATAGATAGATAGATAGATAGATATATCCAACACAGTCAATCCAACCTACAGTTGGGTTTATCAGACTGTCCAGCCAAGCCAATATGCAATTGGGTTTATCAGGCTGCAGCCAATCAAGCCAATACACTACTAGGTTTATCAGGCTACTCATCCAAGCCAGCTAACAGTTGGGTTTATCAAACTACAGGTAGTCAAGCCAACACTATAACATTTCCACAATTTCCACAATATCAAATAATTACATAGTCAAGCCAACCTTCACTTGGGTTTATCATACCGTCAACAAATCACATGAACTTATATCAACAATACACTTATATAAACTATGCACTTATATCAACAACCAATCAGCCAAGCCAACACAGTTGGGTTTATCAAGCCATCAACAATAACACATGCACTTATATCAACAATAAACGACCATTTCTAGGTCCAGGATCTACTATGGGTCCCCAGGCATATAATAGCCCAACATATCCTTCCCATACATCTTCATGCCAACTGGGAAGGAAAATTTATCATTACCATTTCTAGGTTTCATTTCCAGCAGTGAGCTCTAAATCCACTACCCCATACAACACAAGAAACCACCCCCTTCTCTGCTCTTCAATCCCTTGAGAATGTCACCTTCTTTGTGCTTTTCAGTAGGAGGTAGGATGAGCCCAAGCCATTGTCTATTAAGTGTGCAACACCAGACTGCATCTGTTTAGCCTGACAACACACGCAATATAAGAAACTCATTAGTGCTATTGCTCTAAAACTGTAATCATATTTCATAGCATTCACTATCAAGTATTGAGACACCAAGAGTGCATCCACCCCCTAGGGTGTAATCAATATTGAAAACCCTTTCATGACCCGACATTGGGAAAGTGTGCACCCCTTTCCGATGTGTTCCATGTAGGCCCTATTCATACTCAATAAATTTTCCATAAGGGAAATAAAATCAAAACATGCTCTGCATATTGAATTTAACAATTGACATGCATATTCTTAGCTAGGGTCACAGAACACTTATCCATTTTTTGAGGCAGTATTCCTTTGTTAAGGAGGAATGGGGGATCCCTTCTCTGAGTTGACAGTCCCTCGGTTTTCCATCCCAACTCCTTTTTACATTCTATATCCACACGTGTCTTACTGACATAATCTATACCATCTCACTCATTCTGCTTACCAAACATGTAGTTCAGATGAGACATTTCCAAAATGTCTGATGGAGTTTCACCCAAAACCCATTTCCAAGATAGGGGAGAACCTCCCCATAAAGTTTGGCTCCTTCAAGCCATCACACATGGTCTTCTTGTAATGTGTACCCCTGGCACAATCATCAAGTATCCAAACAATCAATCATTATCTGATAATACAATCCAAATTGATTGTTCCATACCAAGCAATGACATTAGTAATTAAATTCAATAGGAATTTGCAACTCTGTCTACTACAGAAATTGATTTGATTAGCAATGAGGTGATCCTCATTTGTTGGTATCTATTAAGCAGCACCACTATTCCCATTATAATTTTATGCTCACTAGCATCACATGAACATCCACTTACAACACGTCCTCCTGACACAATTCTATGCAAGCCAATAGTGATTAGCAGTTGTCAGCAATTTCTCAAATCTGAAATTTACAAATTCAAACTAACAACTCATTCTGCATATAGACTATTTTCACAACCATGAGAGTCTCATGAGGTTTGGCTCTTTCACATGGTAGATTCTAATTTTTGTCATGGTCTTACCCACATTGCCATGCCTCAAACAATCTACCTGAAACCTGCACTTCAATCAGCCAAACACTTGGTAAGTCTTGATACATATAACTTTTTCATTGCTGCAACAATCACTGAATCATTTTCAAAATTATAGAATTCAAATACTTCCAGCTGTTAATCACATCAATATTACCAAAACTCATTTACTTCATGCAATCATTATCATACTAAAATTGCAAGGTATAGTCACATCATTTATGCAATTTAAATGAATTGTTCAGATACTCCTTACTTCACAAGCGTATCATTGTACCACCTTGCCCTTCCATAGAGCATTTCCGGTAGTCAATCAATCATGACTACCCTCTTCATGCACTTACTATCCTGCATTCATAACATCTCTTGAAATGGTTCCAGAATTGTCATCAACTAATCATTTCAGCCATTAGTTATTCATATTAACACATGCACTATCTCGATGCATTCATGCAATGCATCACAACATTCGCACCCATACTTATGTATGCATATCGAAAACATTTACTCATACTTTTCATATGCATCCATTCAATGCATAACTACAAGATTTATAAAATATTTTAATGCATATCCCCTCAATGCTACCCTGCATTGCTTCAGGAATAATATGCATTCAAACATACCATGCATGGCCTAACCATCATATAGGATGCATTACTATAATCAAGACCATCAGTACTTACTTTCTTTGGGCTACTAAGCTCATAATAGCATATACATGCATGATACCTTTCTATATGGATGTAGTATAAATTTTAAATAACCACATGGTATGAAACCTCTTACTTTTACCACTCCATGCAATTGTCATAATTAAACCATTACCTACATGGAACCTACTTACACCCTTGACATTACCAATTTGGTTGGTCTCTTGCAGGAGATTGCAGAAGTTGCTCACCAACTTTTGATCCTGGTTTTGTTGCCTTATCCCTTTCTTCATAGGGTTTCTAGTCACATTCATCAGCATCAACAACATATTCAGCCATGTCCAGGTTGTCGTTGGTTTTTCCACTAATTCCAACACCAATGCAATATTTACCATTAGTGGTTCATTATAAATGTATAATTATCACTACTCTTACCAACATGTAATATCCTATGCATGCAAGGCATGCCCTCATACATTTTATGTATGAAACTTATAAAATGTAATTATAATTAGCAAGACAGGGTTTAAGGAAATTTCCCTTTTCAAGTCCCTCATCTTTGCATGGAACTCCTCTTCCNTTGCCACCTCTAGGCATGCAATTCCTGGATTTGTCCATATTGACAACAGCCCATTTCTTTTTCAAGCAATCACTAGTACTTTGCTGCTCCGCACTCAAATTCTGGTGACTCTTCCTTGTTCCCTGCTGGATAAGCTTTCCAATGCCTATCCACATGCTTCATTCTGACCTCATGTGTGAAAACCACACCGCTTCTAAAATGATGATTTTTACCAATTTTAGGAAAAACACACAACTGCATTTTGGTCTAGAATGCTAACTTTAGCTTTCAATAATTTCTTCTCCCTTTCAGCCCTAAAATCCTGCTGAGAATTTCACTGAAACCAGTGAAATCACTGAAAAATCCACTTTGAAAAACCCAAATTTCCTTTGGCCCAATCGGACTTCTTCCCAACTAAATTTTCAACACTTCGGCAATCGAATCAACAATTTCCTTCGATGCTCATCGGCGTCCCTGGAAACTAACATCTTTCGTTGTGTCGACGGTTCCATCGACTATAGTTTTCCAATGTAAGCCTTCTAGTCTGCTATCAGTGATGCCAAGGTTTGTTGCATATCGGCAATTGAAAACACTGATCACTATAGCATCGACGATTGGAACCGTTATTCATTGGATGGATAGTCTCTTAGGCGGCCGCAATGGTGGGCGGCGATCCCACTGTGGGTTCTGCAGACCCTAATACTCCATCGGCTGATGGAAGTTCTATCCACTACAGCATCAATGGTCAAGGCAACTAACCACTACAGTATCAGCGATCAGAGCTACTAACCATCGGTGGGTAGTTCTCTAGGCAGCCGCAACGGCGGCCAACAAATCCATTATGGCGTCCATGGTCCACAAACCTGTCGGCGGATCGGAGCATCGGCAGTTTAACTTCTAACCATCAGAGTGTTATTCCATATGGAAGCTGCAACGACGGACTCACCAAGAGATAAATTCATCCCAAGCATCGGTGAACCCAACAATTAATTTCTTTCATGGCATCAGCGACCCAATCCACTAACTTGCTTCGATGTATCGACGGTCTCATCAACTATTTTTTGCTGACATTTTGGCGATCCGAACAACTAACTTTCGCCGACGTCTTTTGACGCATCGGTGACTCCATCCTCTAATTTTTTCTGACAATATTGGCGGTCCAAACAATAAGGTTTCATCGACGTCTTTAATACTTAAGAGAATTTCAGCGAAAATTCCTCCTTCCTCCTTAGCGCTCTCACCTTTTTCCTTCCATCGTACATTTTCTTCGTCTAATTTTTGTCGACGTTGCGGCATCATCATCATCTAAATTTTGTCGATGCCAAGGTATTTATCAGGGGTTCTTCAGACTAATTTGTCCACCGCATTGGAAGAGTTTCCCACTTAGTATTCCGATGTGCCGACGGTCTTACACTTAGAAAATTTTCACGAAATTATTTTTCTTTTTGCTTTGTCGGCTCTTCCTTCACCTAGCACTCACCGCCATATCGGCGCCTCTATCGTCTATTTTTCACCGATGTTTGGGCTGGTCAATCAACTAAATTTCGTCAATCCGTTTATCTACTTTTAAGCGAAAACTTCCCTTATCTTCCACTGACTCCGTCGGCTCCCTCTTCTTCTATTCGTCGCCGATCCAAACCACTAATTATCATCGTCGTATCGGTGATCTTTAGCTATACGAAGACGACATTTTGGCGCTTCCGTCATCATTCTTCCACCGATCAAATCAACTAATCTTCGCCACTGTCGGGGTCTGCATCGTAGGTCTATCTATTTAAGTTTTTTGATGGGCTGACAGCCAAACACTTAGAGAAGTTTCCAAAAGAATTTCTACATGTCCCTCTTCAGGTGGCCTTCATCCTATACTTTTCGTTGTATCAGAGGATCTCCTCACTTAGTCCTCCGATGATCCGACAAGTTCGTCACTTGGAAAAATTTTGAAGTTTTTCTGATTTCTGATCTCTACTAGGTAGAAGGCAACCTGCCTCTATTAGCTGATCTTTCATGGCCCATTCAAGCCCATGCTACAACCTTTTCTCTATCACTGCATCTTCACGACCCACTCAGGCCCATGCTATAACCTTTTCTCTGATACCAAACTGTAACGTCCCCAACCGTCTGACCGACGAAGAGGACGCTACCAAACCATCAAAAAACCTCCGGGAAACTATCCCCATGAACATGAACATACATAAAACTGAAATGCTTGAACATAAAATGCTTAAAACATAATCATTCACATACACAGTGAAAGCAAAGATACATTCATTCTGCATTCAACATGTTCATTATAATTCATTAACAGTAAATATAATTGCAGAGACGAAATGGTCAAGAATACTCATCTTATAAAGAAGTTTTCCCACAAACAGCTACACCACTACAACATTCCACCCAACCATAGGCCAGTGTGCTCCTTAATCTCTCAGCAACGCTCCCACCCTTGAGCTGGGCATGATTCCCCAAGGAATAAGGGACTAAGCAGGCTTACACATAGCCAAGGTACACAAATCATCCAATCCCACATAGTAGGGTTTATCAGGCTATCAAGGAGTTGGGAGAAGCTAAATGCTAATATAGTGAGCTCATGGAAGAGCTAAGGATACCTACACTAGAGCTAGCCTAACTCCTAAGACACCCACAGACACCCGACACCAGGAATCAGTCCCTTCTCTACTTCACAATCCCTCAGGCCCTGACTTCCCTTGCCAGTGCTCTTCCAGGGTTGTGGAGAAGAAATCCAGCCATCTAACTCTCTCTATGTGGCTCCCAAACCCAGGTTTCTCAAGCATACCCAACCTTAAATCCCACTCCACACAGTTCGAATACCAACCACTGCATACCCATAGTAAAACAATCAGTTCACAGCTCTATGAGGAAAACCAAAAGGAAACAAGGTGACAACCCAAAATGGTGAATGCAGCTCAAGCCAAACAAGGCGGTTCAGAGTTGTTCTTGTCCCTAGCATGGCCAAGACAACTCAGTAGCAACCCCAAAACATGTTTGCACACACAGCAACCCAAAACCAGTGGAAGAACAACAGCCACGCTTTTACCACGGCAGTAACGGGAGAAACGCAAACTCACAACAAATCCCAAATGGAGGTGAAGGTCCGATTCTCAGCCTGGACAGGGGAAACACATATGCAGAACCCAAAATTGATATGGAGACACACATACACCCCAGAACATGAAGGCTCATTCACAGGAAATCATGGGTGACGAAACACCACTTCCCAACTCACTGTGTGGGTCCAAACAAAGGAGAACCTTGTGCATGAGGAGAACAATGCCAATTTTCCCATTGTTGCGTAAGGAGACTGAACAGAATGACTATCTGTTAAAGGAAAAACAAAAACCACCCTTTGTGATATGAACAAGACAAAAACTAGAGTGGGAGAGTGGAGAGATTGGAATGTTTCCCCTCTGTCCCAGCAACGTGAAGAGGAAGAGTCTGACAGCCCTGGGTAAGGACTGACAGCCCTGCCACACCCACGACTACTCAGCATTAACTGATCCCAACTAATAGACAACAGAGTTTAAAAGGGGTGGTTGACACATGGCTTTTCCCCATAGGCCCAAAGTTCAACAATTTCCCCTCCTTATCCTTAGGAAAATCGTGCCCTTTTCATTAACGTTGCACCGTCATAGCTGGCTGTAGGTTCATTTTAATTAATGTGCATATTTACATGATGCCAAAACTATTATGTGCCAGATATCACGATATACCATCAACAACAATCCCAATTGCCGAAACATAACACAACCAATTCGATGGTGGGGATTTTTCCTTTAGCTCCACACCACGATTAATTACAATATATACATCATGTACCTTTTAATGCATCCGGGGTCAAAACTGGAGGTATTATAGTAAATATTCTTGTGAATATGAGAATGACTAGATAAATGATGGTGATAGATCTTTTGGAACAATATTTCTGGGCTTTTCTCCAACCTTGTGCTCCCTTATTGATTCTGTCGAATACCCAAAGGATCTCTGGACAGAATTGGATAGAACATTTGGAAATAACAATGAGGATCATTATAGAAATTTGAAGAGCACACCCAACACCACAATAGTTCTTTCTTCAAAAGTATCAACCTCTATTATCACTAATAAAAAATTTCAAAATGAACAAGAAGCAGAATCTTCCACATAATCAATTCGAATTGCAGAAAGTCTCCTTGGAGTGACTCCTTCTCCTGATGCTTCGGAAGTTGATGAGATATCTGATATCTCATGTTCTCATATATTTGATCGAAAAGAATACATTCAAATCTCTGTTATTGAATAAAAACCCTCCTTCCATTCTATGCAAGCATTCTCCAGTGATTCTTCTATTTTAAATTCTGTACAAATTTTGCCAATGATTGCTTCAGAAAATGAAAAGGAATTCGAATCCTCTCTCTCTAATGTTGTTGCTAGTGTGCAGAAAAGTAATACTTTTTATTTTTTGGAAATAATATTAGATTGTAGGAGTGATCCATTCACTCTCATTGATTTATAGCTTCCAGCATATTTCTACATGATTGCATGCACCAATACTCAGAATTTTGTTGAAGAAGGAGAAAATTTGCATCTACCATCTTGGTGGAGAAATTGGAACCATTGTTCCACACTATTCAATTTGATACAGCCTTATTTGGTTCAATTTTTAAGTTTCAAGAGACTCCATTCATGCTTGTGTTTGTTCTCATCAATTTTGGTGTGAAAAATCAAGTACCTCAAGTCTCTTTCAAAATTGTTGTTGGGGACTTGATGTCAGTTTTCTCTGATGGTTTTGAGGGGGGGGTCCCATGAGGCTTTACCCATTTTCATTAGTTTATTAATCATTTTTATTTTTCATTAGATTGTATGGGTGACTACTAGCCTAGATCCCAGGGCCCAAGTTGTCCAAGTTAGGATTAAGAGGGGTGTTGGGATTATTATAATCCTCCCTTGTCCATATATAGTCTATTGATCATTTTTTGTAGCATAAGAAGATCTGTTTACTGTACTGAAGTAAGGGGAACACATATATTGTTGATGTATTTGTAACTTCAGAATGTATTCACTTGTATATTTTATGTATTGTACCCTGATGTTTATTCCGTGAAGTATTCGTAATGTAATTGAGTCATGTCATGTCCCAATGTTCCTATCAAGAGATTCAATAATGTAAATAAGTCATGTAAAGTCATAGAGGGTAACCCTTCCTATTGATCAAGGGTTAAAGTCCCCACAGTTGTGGGGCCCTAGGGTTATTAGAATCTCCTATAAAAGTTGGCCCTAGGGTTATTAGACTCTCCTAGAGAAGTTGGCCCTAGTGAGTTATTGTCAAGTCGGGAATTAGTATAAATAGAGAGTGAGTCTCTCTATTTATCATACATTCACTCACACTCAGTTGTAGCGCATAGTTGAGAGAGAAGAAGTAACTGGGATAAGAGAGAGAGAGACTACTACTTTTAGGAGATCATCTTACTATTTTGGGGTTTTTCTTTTGGTGTTGATTCTATCTCTGAGGAATTTGTGGGGTTTTCTCCTTTGTGGTTTCCCCAAGGAAAATGTTTGTGTCTATTGTCTCTTGTTTTTTATTGTTGTGCTTGTTATTCTCTCAGTTAAAGATCCTAAGATAATGCTATCTTGAATGATAAAAATCTAACATGGTATCAGAGCTAACCTGAGAAGAAGACACTGTGCAGCAGTAGAAAGTAGGGATTCCTACTTTTTGGATCTCTCTCCATAGATTTTCAGGAAAATAAGGTTTCGTTAACTCTCCTCTCTAGGGCGCATCTTTCTGTCAAAGCAGAATCTGATTCTGAGCATTTTTAGTTTTTGAACCGACACTACTGTAGGAAATTAGGGCTTTCCACAAAATTGGAATTTTTGAGTGACCCCAGGCCTGGATTGATATCCTCCTCAAAATTGAAGTTTAGAGATCAAGATCAAATTTTTTGGTTGGGCAGAACTCTGGGAAAATCAAACCCTAATCTGCTCCTGAACCAGCTCTGCAAAAATTCAGCACAAGATCCAGTTCTGACATATTGACCTGGCAAGATCTAAATCTTTTGCATTTCCATTTAAGGTTCTCTGTTAATATGTCTCATCATACCAAGCTTGATGAAAAGCTTGAGGGAGCTTATAACTTCCGAGCCTGGAAGTATAGGATTTCCCTGGTCCTGGAATAAAATGATTTGGACTCTTACATCAATGAAGAGGTTCCATTTCTAGAGGGAGATGAGGCTAAGGCATTACAAAAGAAGAGATTGGTCATGTCTAAAAGGATTATTGCTGATTCAATCAAGGATCACCTCATACCACAGGTGTCCTCCATAAAGACACCTAAATCTATGTTTGATTCCCTGACCAAACTGTTTGAAGGGATGAACATAAATCAAAAGATGACTCTGAGAAACCAATTGAAGAATGTAAAGATCTAGAAAGCAAAAACCATCCAGTATTACTTTTCAAGAGTCTCTCAGATGAGGAACAACTTGAAGCAGTTGATGAAGAAGTAGAGAATGCAAAAATTGTGATGACCACCTTGAATGGTCTCCCTAAATCATCGGACCCCTTTATTCAAGGGATCCGTGCTAGAAAGAAGCTAGTCAATTTCAGTAGGTTGTGGGAAGAATGCTCACAAGAATAAGCTCGTATAGTAGCTTGAGAAGAAAAGATGGGAAGTGAATATCAAGTTCTTACAGTACACTCCAAGAAAATCAGAAGAAACTCTCATCACCCCAAAGGTAAGCACTTCCACCAGAAAGATAATACTAGAAGAGATTTATCTAAATTTAGATGCTATACATGTGATGAAAGAGGACACTTTTCCAAAGATTGTCCTAGAAACAAAAATAAATATCATAAGAAGAAGGGAAATAAGAGAAGACATCATGCTCATGCTATAGAAAATGATGAACCTTCCATAAAGAGAATTAAGCAAGAAAGTGATGATTCTTCAAGTGATGAAGAATATGTCTTGATTTTCGCTCTCACGGGAAACATCACACATGGAAGAAATTATTGTCTTATAGATAGTGGGGCTTCCAAACATATGATGGGATTCAAAACATGAATCACCCCACAAGGTGAAACTTGGAGATGACTACCAGTATCCAATAAAAGGTAGTGGGGAATCCTCCTATAAGCTAGACTCTAGAAAGTATATGATGATGAAGGATGTATTGTTTGTACCAGGAATTAAGAAGAACCTCCTCTCCATATCTACATTGGATGCAAAAGGCATGAGGGTTGCATTTATATATGGCCAAATTCTCATGTGGCCAAAGGGAAAGACTATTGATGATGCAGTAGTGATTGGGGAACAAGAGGGAGGTCTATACAAATTGAAGGGCCAACCAGAACAAGCTTTGTTTCATGACTCAGTAGAACCAAATGAACTTTGGAATAGAAGGCTTGCACATGTGCATTACAGAGCACTACCAATTGTAAGCAAAATTGTTGAAGGTCTTCCAAAAATTCAGGCAAAACATGATGGTGTCTGCAAAGGATGTACGAAAGGAAAGAACACAAAGAAGACATTTCCAAGTAGTGAGAGCAAGGAAAAAGGAATCTTGGAAATCATCCACTCTGATGTATGCGGTCTGATGTCATCTAGTTCATTAAGTGGGTATGTATACTATGTTTCTTTTATTGATGATTTTTCTAGGAAGACATAGATATACTTCTTGAAGAACAAAGATTAAGTATTCAGCAAGTTCAAGGAATTCAAAGCCTTGATCGAAAACCATATAGAAAACAAGATCAAAACCTTTCAATTAGATAATGGTGGATAATTCACATCAAATGAATTCAACGTATTATGCAAAGATTCAGGGATTAAGAGGGAGTTAACTACTCTATATAATCCACAACAGAATGGGGTTGCATAAAGGAATAATAGAACGATCATGGAAGCTACAAGGGAAATGCTTCATGATCAAGATCTTCCCATGCATCTATGGGAAGAAGCTTCTAGAATAGCAGTGTGTGTACAGAACCGCACTCCACACAGAGTACTCAAGAACAAGACACCTAAAGAAGTATTTTCCGGCAAGAAACTAGAAGTTAGCCATCTCATAATATTCGGTTGTCCAGTGTACAGACACATTCCGAAAGAAAAGAGGACAAAGTTAGATCCTTCAAGAAAGAAGGGTATATTTCTGGGATAATTTGAAAGCTCGAAGGCTTACAGAATATACTTCCCATGATTCAAGAAGATTGACATCAGCAGAGACATAACATTTGATGAAGACTCAGCTTACATCAAATCCAGAAAGAGACTTGCTGAAGAACCTAAAGAAATAGAAGTACCCAGAATTCATGACACAACCCTGAATGAAGAAATTCAAGAAGAAGATCGAGAAATAGAAGAACCTCAAGAACCTATAGATCCACCTTAGAAGAAGAATCCTCACAAGAGGAAACCTGCTTGGGTATGAGAAGATATCCAAGGTGCAGAAAGATATGGGGATCCAAAAGAAAATCACAAAGAAAGGAAAAGAAATAGTTCCTGCTCCGGTTATGTAGCCTTACTATGTGACTTCATCGATAAAGAACCTTCCAACTATGAAGAAGCGGTAGAAAGGAAAGAATGGAAGATGCTATGATCGAAGAGTATCAATCGATCATGAAGAATTATGTCTGGGATGTTGTCCCTAGACCAAAGGGGAAGTCTATTGTAACTTCCAAATGGATCTACAAGATCAAGCATGTTACAAATGGCAGCATATAAAAATATAAAGCAAGATTTGTGTCTCATGGCTTCTCCCAGAAAGAAGGAATAGATTATGAAGAAACTTTTGCACCTGTAGCCAAATACACTTCCATCAGATTAGTTATTGCTCTGGCTGCAATGATGAAATGGAAGATACACCATATGGATGTCAAGACTGCTTTCTTGAATGGTGTAGTGGAAGAGGAAGTGTATGTGAAACAACCACTTAGTTTTGAGACACATGACAGGGATACTCATGTGTGTAAATTGAAGAAATCCCTATACGGTTTGAAATAGGAACACGGGACATGGTACGACAGAATTGATAGCTTCCTATCCAGTTTGGGATTTACCAAAAGTAAAGCAGATTCCAACCTTTACTACAAGGTTGAAGATGGGAACCCAGTGACACTCCTGTTGTATGTATATGATTTGTTTGTAACATTTATGGATGGGTTGATTACCGATACAAAGAGGAAGCTTGCTTCCAAGTTTGAAATGAAGGACTTGGGTATGATGCACTATTTTCTAGGCATGGAAGTGTGGCAAAATGCAGATGGAATCTCCCTCGGGAAAGGGAAGTATGCAGTAGAGATCCTGAAGAGGTTCAGGATGATGGACTGCAAGTCCATGACCACACCCATGGCATCAAATCTAAAGCTTCTAAGTGATGCTTCATCAGAGACGGTTGATGCTAAGATGTATCAACAAATGATTGGGTCCTTGATGTACATGACAAATATGAGACTAGATATTTTCTTTGCTGTGAAAACCTTGAGCTAGTTCCTAACAGATCCGAGACATGTTCACTTGATTGCTGCAAAGCATATTCTGAGGTACCTAAAGGGTACAGTTGATTATGGGCTCAATTATAAGGCTGATCAGAAGATTAACCTAGAAGGTTATGTTGATTCAAATTGGGTAGGAAGTGCCATTGATAGAAAGAGCACTTCAGGGTGCTGCTTCAGTATGGGATCAGGTATGATCTCTTGGTTTAGCAGGAAACAGTCTTGCGTGGTACTGAGTATAGCTGAAGTAGAATATGTCGCAACTTGTTCAGCTAATTGTGAGGTAGTATGGCTGAGGAAGTTTGTGTCTGATTTATTTGATCTCCAGTTGGATGCTACTTGTATATATTGCGATAGCCAGAGTTGTGTGAAGTTGTCTAAGAACCCGATGTTCCATGACAAGTCAAAGCATATCGAGATCAAATATCACTATATCAAGGATATGGTGTAGAGAGGAGCAGTGAAGCTCCAGTATGTTGCGATGGAGGAACAGATAGATGATGTGTTGACTAAGCCATTGGCCAGAGTGAAGTTTGAGTACTTCAGGGAGAATCTTGGTGTTATCCATATCGAGGTTCCCTCCAAGGGGAAGTGATGAGTCTGTGAGCCATTCTGACATGGTGAGAAGATTGGTTCCTTCCATGGTCAGATGTAAGTGCTAAGCCATTCGGAGGTGACTATGGGATGTGTTCCCACATGATCAGATATAAGTGTTGAAGGCCATTCTCTAGGAGAATGGAGGCACCTTGTCATTTACCAGTAATACTCATCCTAGAGCTGAGGGCCATTCTGATGTGATTGTGGGATGTGTTCCCACATGATCATATGTAAGTGCAGATCCATTCTGATGTGACTATGGGATGTGTTCCCACATGATCAGATGTAAGTGTAGAGCCATTCTGATGTCACTGTGGGACGTGTTCCCACATGATCAGATATAAGTGTTGAGCCCTTCTAGCATGGATGCGGGATGTGTTCCCCACATGGCTGGATATAATTGTTGATCCCTTCTAGCATGGATGTGGGATGTGTTCCCCACATGTCTAGATATAAGTGTTGATCCCTTCTGACATGGTTCTTGGATGTGTTCCTCCCATGGTCAGATATAAGTACTAAGCCCTTCTGACATGGTTCTTGGATGTGTTCCTCCCATGGTTAGATATAAGTGTTGAGCCCTTCTGACATGGTTCTTGGATGTGTTGCTATTGATCAAGGGTTAAAGTCCCCGTAGTTGTGGGGACCTAGGGTTATTAGACTCTCCTAGAGAATTCGTCCCTAGTGAGTTATTGTCAAGTCAGGAATTAGTATAAATAGAGAGTGAGTCTCTCTATTTATCATACATTCACTCACACTCAGTTGTAGTGCATAGCTGAGAGAGAAGAAGTAGCTGGGACAAGAGAGAGAGTGACTATTGTAGTTGGGAGATCATCTTACTATTTTGGGGTTTTCCTTTTGGTGTTGATTCTATCTCTGAGGAAGTTGCAGGGTTTTCTTCTTTATGGTTTCCCCGAGGAAAATATTTGTGTCTATTGTCTCTTGTGTTTTATTGATGTGCTTGTTATTCTCTCAGTTAAAGATACTAAGATAATTCTAGCTTGAATGATAAAAATATAACATATATAAGTTAACTACCCTTACTGCATGTTCATGCATGATTTTAAGTTCCTATGAGATCATTCCCTACATTTTAGGAGACACTCTGAGTGCCACCAGTAGCCTCCATCAGTTGGTTGTGGTAGGTAACTAGTTATTCCAAGTTTATCTTCAGTTACATTCAGTTAGATCACTTTCAGCCAGTCTAGCATCAGTTATGCATGGTTGCATGGGGAAGTGGTGCCTTTTTCCATCTACCTTTTCAGTTTAATTGGTTTAACTAGTTTAATTGATTGTTGGATTGATTTAGTTATCTTGAGTTAGACTAGTGGCTCCAATGCAATGATTTAGACACTCCTAGTTAGCCAGTCAGTCAGGTTTAGTTGTTAGATTTGAATCTTATCCACATGATTTGAATACTACTTATTGTAACACCATTTTATATTGTTGGAATTAATGAATATTATTCTTGTAATTTACTAAACGTTTCTTATCTGTTTTCTATGAAATTTGTCTTGTTTAGTGTACAATTTTCATTCCACTCAACTACACAATTATACCTTTCAATTGCACTCATTGCTTGTATATCAATGGTTCAATAATTCAAACAATCAAATCATTGGTTTACCTATGAATCTCTTCATTCTAGAGAATGGATATTCTTGAAATAGATGCTTTAGGTAATGAAGAACCAAGAACAAGTTCAATGGAGTGTTTTACCTGACATTGCAGAGGTACTACGTTAATCTCTTGAAATACGTTTCAGTATTCCTTAAGAATTCTCTCGATCTCTTTATGTTGTCAAGAGCTCAATTGGTCGGTGAGTTGACTCGTTGTTGCAGTATTCTTGGAATGTTGAGGCTTTATCATAATTAATGCGAACTTACGGGAATGGTTGATAAGCTTCTATGTTTGTTTGGAAGTTATCATAGAAACCGTTGATGTGGATTGTTGCTCTGGTATGTCATACCATTGATTCTGAATTTTGACAACCACCTTGTGAGGTCATGACTAATATGTACCGTGTTGATCCCATAAGTAATTTTTCCCAAACAAGGCATCGGCTATGAAAATTTGTGCCACTCCACAGAGTACTACATCTTCAAAAGGCTTAATGAAATAGGTGAGTATGCATTGGCATGTGATCCTTAGCTCCTGTACATCCTTCATCTAACCGATATTGTAAGGTTGAGGATGTGGAGTAGTGAAAAGACCAAGTTTCTTCACAAGATATTAAAAAATGAAGTTCTTTTGGCTACCCTTATCAACAATCATATGTGATGGATTTGTCTGAACCCATATCTGAGTATGGAACATGCGCTCTAGTTCCTCCATGCCGACGAAAGTCGCGGCTGTCGTAGTAGTTGAGGTCGAACCCAAGAGGGTTGATGCATCTGCATCAAATTCTACTAGGGGCATGTTGGACAAGTCAGAGGTCAACAATTTTGCCAAAAAAAATTTCCAATATTTGCATTCTGATGTATCATGCCATGTTGAATTCTGATAATAACACCATTTCTTGGTAGGATCTTGTTTATTGCAATCCTTCTTGTATTTTTGAAATTTCTTCTTATGATAATCAGGCTTTGGCAGAGTCGATTGAGAAGGGCACTTTGACTTGTCGGAGTCAACCGATGACTTCTTGTTGGATGTTCGACCTATTGGCTTGCTTGTGAAACGTGGTTTTCCTTTTTGTTTAGCTTCAAGCTTGCTGGAATAATCAAATGCATTTGTAAGCGTACTGACAATAAAAAACTCCATCTCCTACTGAATGTACGAAGATAAGTATCCCACGTACTTCAGGACAAGAATTTTTTCTTCTTCTTGGACACCAAGTCTATCCATGAGTCGATAAAACTCACCAATATAACTCTTTACGGCCTGGTATTTCCATTGCCTTAGTTGTTGCCACTTCTTATATTGTTTTTCAAGATACCTGGGAGGATAGAACTCCATTCGGACGTACTAGATAAATTTTACCAATGTGTCTATGGGGTCTCCTTTTTTTTCCATTTTTGTCGATAAATTTTCCCACCAGGAGTGTACGCAATGATGATCCTTTCCGCTTCGGAGATTTGGTTCACTGAGTAGTATGATTCTAGTTTTTGTACCCAATTGTCAATGCCAAAGATAAATGTAGGTCTAATCTAGATCTAAAACTAAAATATTATATCTCCAGCCATGGAGAAAATTTAGAGTTCAGAGTAATATACTATAAATGATCATAAAGGTCTAACAGATAGTTGTACCAACATAATAATCACATTCATAGCAGAAAGAATACCAAAGATAGATCTGATATAATTAAACCATTTATTACCCTGTTACACAAACATTGATACAGATAGCAGACCATTCATGACCAAGGAAATAGTTCTAGGAGGTTAGAACAATCTCATTGTATGATGCACAGAAGCAATAATAAATAGTTCTACAGTATGCATTCCACACATTCCGAGTAAATCCAGCAAAATGATCCTTCCTATTGGAAAAGAGTTATCTCTTTTACAAAACAGTTCAGCGTTCTTTTCACCAGGCCCAAAATCCCTTCTATGGTGCTCTACACCCCTATTTATACTATCTCTATCCGCCAACTAGGATATTCCCAAGATTCTTATTCTCCCACCTGGATGAATATAAATGGTTTCATAAAACAAATAAATCTATATGGGCCTTGCCCTGCTATAAATATGTGCTTCTTTTATTTTCCTGCATCTTTGAATATCAGAGAAAATTTCAATCATTAATCTAAAACTTTCCCAAATCTGAGTCGTCCATCTTCCTGGTGAACAATAATACATGTGATATACAAAGAAAACATCATGAGAGATATATCTGATCTAGAAACAACCATAATTCATAGTATTTCAATTTAATGATAAGCATCGATTATTAAACAGAAAACAGATAATGAATAGCGCCCTGTTATGCAAGAAATTTTATTTATTTTTAGCTTCGAGAGGAAGATCTCTCAGTTTCCCCAATGGTTCACAGTAAAAAACAAAATAGAGGTTGGACGGCTCAGATCATCTCAAAGATGGATCGGGTTTGATTTGAATCATTAGATCATGCGACCTCAATAGCTCCTTTCCACATCCGCCCTTTTGGAAAGCAGAAATCGGGTTCGCCAATTCTATCAAGTTAAAATTCTACCTTTATGCCTTCACCTTTCCTCTTCCGCCCTTTCGAAAAGCGAAAATACGACCGCCAACTTTTCAAATTTTTAAATTCTACCTTTCTGCCTCCACATTTCTGCTTTCTCCCTTCTGCTAAGAAAAAATCAGAATGCGGATCTCCAAGATTTTCAACGTTAAATTTTTCCTTTCCGCTTTCCGCTTTCCACTTTTCCGCTTCCATGGATTGCGGAAGGCAGAAACCGAAGAGCGGGGCTCCAAAATTTTCAATGTTAAAACCTTACCTTTCCGCAGATTGCGGAAGGAATAAAATGGGAATCCAAATTTTTCAACATTTAAACTTTACCTTCCCACTTTCGCCCTTCTGAAAGGCAAAAATCAGAAAGCAAAAAGTCAATCTTTTTCGAATTTAAACTTTGTATTTTTTGCTTCCGCTGATTTCAGAAAGCGGAAATAAAAAACGCAAACTTTCACAAAGTTCAAAATTAATCTTTCTACTTCCACTTCTCTGCTCCCATTGATCTTGACCCTTTATTTGTTCAAGATCCTCCATAACTGTCAGATCTTAAACTACGAAAAGTGGAAGTCGGGTTTACCAATTTTCACAACCAAAACTTGTCTTTTCCGCTTTTCTGCTCCCGATTTTTCCTTAGCTGAAATGATTTGTGGCCTGTTGGGCCAGGAAAGGTGCAAAAAGAAGAAGCTAGCACACAAGCAAGAAAGGAAAGTTGTGCATGCAACGAGGAGGATAGTAGGTCGCGAAGGAAGCAACAAGATCGGTGCAGAAGGATATGACATGCGCACGATGGAGGAAAGGCGAGCTTGCAGGCATGCTGGTGGGTAACGGCCAGAAAGTGATAATTAGCAAGATCGTGGCTACTAAATTCAGCGTAATCCAATGGACAGCACCCGTATGAAGGAATATATGTAAGTGAGGCTGATAGTGCCTTGTTTCATACTATGACAGCTTGTAACCAATTTTTATGGTTGATTACAACTTGTAACTGATGAACAGTATGTAGTAGACCTTGCGTGGTCCTATAGAAGTTATAAATAAGAAGAACCCACTCTATATAAGGGTTGGTCATTGTTGGTCATTGTTAGTGATTGATTGGTGGTTCATTCGCTAAGTCATTTAGTTTTGTTAAGGAAGTTAGGTTTAGAGGGAAAGAAGACTCAGAGAAGAGTCTGGACTCTGGTAGCAGTATGAGGTTGTTGAGCCGTGGATCCTGCAGCTGTGTGCGCATACCACTAGTGGTAGAAGTAATGTGCAGCTGAGTGCGTAGACAGTAGGTAGAAGAGTCGATCCAGGATGAGTGTGTATCAATACGAGTAGATAGAAGAATAAACCAAAGAGCATGAGAGCAATAAGATTGAGTCAGAAATACATATCATAAGAAGAATATGCAGGTCACAGACTACAAGGTGCTATATCCATTTCTCATGCCATATGAAGAGCGCCTTGGTCATTTTTCCCAGATGGGTTTCCACATTATTTCCTATGTTTAATGATCGATTGATGTTGAATGTTTATGTGAATGGAAAGTATTTTCTTACATTATGGCGATGAGTTATTGTTGAATGTATGGAACCATCTTATTAATTAGTGAAAGAATGATTGTTTAAAGCATTGCTGGAACGTTGTGAATAAGTTCATCATTAATTCCCTAATTTAAAGCATAAGTCACACGCTGTCTTGCACAAGTTGTGTGAGTAGTTGAGATTAAGGAGAGGGTCATGCCGTGCACGCGTTGTCATACAGTTGTACCCAGTCATGCAATAATAGACTCCATCTCCCTATTTCCTTTGTCAAATTCCTTGGCCGCATTCCAAGGGACTATAATCCATCGCCAACTATAAAAACATGGTTCTAGAATTTACCCATTAGATATCTCAGGTGAGACTGCACATGCCTCATAGTTGTTTTCGACTGAGCTTGCTCTTTCAAGCCAATGTCTTGTGGTGTCTTGTTGGTGTTGTGCTGTTGTTGAATTGCGGGACAAGACAAGAAGGAGAAAGAGGTCAACAAATGGTTCTGTTTTCGGGACTATTAAACATTTGAGTCAAGGGAAATGTTTTGGCATCCAAAAAATAATAAGATAGAGGACTGGCTGGAGTCCAAGACGCTAGCATTCACATAAGAAGAGAGCGCAGGATCTCAGTTGAGCACAGAAAACTGGGTGGACAAGTATATATATTCTAATATACATGAGATCTTCTTTACATATTTCCTCGTTATACTGCATGAGTGGTTGTCAAGATTGGCGGCTAGACAGACAAAATTCCAGAGAAGAGAAGCCGTCCAATGGAATGATTAGTTGGTTTGTGAAGTAACTAATGTAAGTAACACCATCTCTAGAGCTGTTGATATTTGGGTTGACAGTATTTTGCAAGGATATATTACTGAGTTTGCAGTAGAGGCTATAACCTCATATAGTGAGGCTGAAAAAAAAAATCCAAGGACCCCAAAGACGATATTTTTTATCTATCAGTACATGGATCAAGATGCTCGTCTATGAGAAGGGTATCTTTCAATTGAGTAGTTGAGTTGCATACCCAGGAAGAAGGCTATGTTGCAGAAATCCTTTCAAGAAAATGGGAAATGTTGAGTTGAGATGTTCCCAGGGAGTAAAGAACCTGAACTAGAAGCTAGCATTAGAGGAAATTTCAACTCAAAATGGGCCTTTTAACTTTAACTCAAATTCCATGTCATCATGTGTTAGCTAATGAAATTGCTTTAAATTTGAAATGCCGTATAGGTCTTAAACACTTTTTTAATATAAATTTGGGGATAGGTATCATAAATAAAACTACTTTTTTGTTTGTATTTTCGACATATCTCCCCGTGTTTTTACTCAAATTTCAATCGGGAGAGCTTGTTGGATGTGGAATTTAATTCCGCATCCAACGAGCTCTCCCAATAGAAATTTAAGTAAAAACACGAGATATGTTGAAAATACAAACAAAAAAGTAGTTTTTTCTTTTCTTCCTCCAAAATTAATAAATATTATTTTATTATTTTAACTATTATTTTATTAATTNGATTCCTAAGGAGTGGAAGGAGATTCAGATCAGGGAAAAGAAGAAACATCAAAAGAGGGCAGTGGAATCCTAGCCTGTTCGAGGAGAAAGAACATGAACTTCAGTCACATAAAAACGAACGGTCTTGCGACGAAGAGGAGGACTATAGCCCGATATCGGAAGGATTAGAGTATTTTGAAGAGTCTACGGAAGCACCAAGGTCAGGATGTAGCTACATCACACCAAGAGTATCACCAAAGGTAATATATAGAGTCTCATCTCTGGACAGGATTGATAATACTGATAGTGCTAGTACTGCAACTAGCGTGCAAGAGGGTTCACCCCCTTTGAATCCTTTACCAAAGAACACAAACGCAAACTCAATGGCTAGGGTAGATATTCGATTTCCCACATTCAATGGGAATGGAGCAGAAGATCCAAAGCAGCATTGGTTCCTATGTGAAGCTATATGGCTGGTTCGGTTAGTCCATAATGCGAACATAAGAAAGGCACATATGATTACGACTCTGAGGGTTTGTGCATTGGATTGGTTTATGAAGTTTTGTGCTGCACCAATCGAGACACGGAAGAAAAATATTGATGAGATATGAGCCATAATGATCTCTGATTTTAGAAAACCTAAGTCTGAGTCGTAGTGTATGACCGAGATCAAGGAGATAAAGCAAGCATTGGCCAAGACTGTATGGGATTTTGTCCAGTGGTTTAAAACTTTGATGGCCAAAGTGAGTTTCCAAATGTTGGACGTACAGCATAAAGAGTGGTTTATTGTCGTGTTATTACCATACATCCGAGGGTTGTTGATGCAACAAAAGATTGAGTCGTAGACCGAATCGCTAGAATTGGAAATGAAGCTAGAAGCCTCTCCAATCGGTGATGGTGTCGCAGGAATGGTACAGATTCAGTCACATATGGCTAATCTGATGATACAGCTTCAGTATATAAAGAAGGGCAAGGAAGCACAAGAATATTTATGGAGCACAAAATGCAGAACGGATAGACACACCAAGGATAATTGTCCAACCTTCACAAATTATATTTCATCTGGTGTACCAAACCCTTTAAATGGTCGGGGGATACCCTGGTGTTGCTTATGTCAGTTTAGAGGGAATTGTGATGAGGAGTGTTTATATTTGCAAAAGGTAGTAAGTTCCCTAGAAAGTATCTTTTGTAAATTTTGTAAGTCAGTAGGACACGAAGAAAAACATTGCAAGGCATGCCAGCTCCTGAAGGAGAATACTATCGACACCTACTTGATGAAAAATGAGGGGCATATTCAGGCTAAACCAGTGCAAGCATCGTATCAGCCTGCCCAGTTTCCACCCAATCAGTATCAAAACTAGTATCAACCTTAGTATGCACCTCAAAATCCATACGCGCAACAAAATCACTACCAGCCTCATTACCAGCAGAATCAGTACCCGCCACAGTAACCACACCCACAAGGAAGGGGTGCTAGAAACTTCAAAGGAAGAGGAGGAGGAGGAATTGGTAGAGGGAGAGGTCAGGTTACATGCTATAACTATGGACAGCCAAGTCACTATGCTAGAGATTTCCTAGAACCTACAAAGACATGTTCATATTGTAAGGGATAGGACCATAATGTGGATCAATGTCCTCAGTTGATCGCAAAATGGCAAGCAAGGACTATCACAATATGTAACCCAACCTAGAACCCAAACCCAAATCCCAACATGAATGTTCAGATGATTATGACTGAACCACGAGATTCGAATGTTGTCGTCATAACACGAGGAGGTGCTCCGACTGGAGATAATCAAGATAAACTACAAGAATAACTGCAGCTGTAGGTGTGACCTGTGACACATAGGAAAGTGTCACTCAACATCTAGAAAGAAAAGGAATTATTCTTGGATATACAACTAGATTTTGTGGATCCATCATAACCATCAATGTCAGAAGAAGTCAGGTAGATGCCTGAAAGATTTCAATGCATATTCCAGAAGAATGTCCCACAAAAGGTTAGTAAGCTCAAATCCTTCCTGTCAAGTTGCTTAACGCTAATACAAGACAAAGATGATATTGCAGAGCTACATGCAATGATAGAAGAGATACCCATAGAGCTGTGACCTGAAAAGAAAGTTAACCAAGTAAGAAAGAAATTGAAAACAAGGCGCGAGTTGAGAATGACTGCGCACATAAGCGAGCTTGCAGGCGTGCAGGTGGGTAATGGCCAAAAAAGCGACAATTTAGGAAGATCATGGCTACTAAAGTCAAAAAAAACCAATGGACAACACCTATATGAAGGAATATATGTAAGTGAGGCCAATAGTGCCTTGTGTCAGTCTATGACAGCTTGTAACCATTTTTTACAGCTAATTATGACCTGTAACAAATGAACAATATGTAGCCGACCCTACGTGGTCCTGTAGAAGATATAAATAGGAAGAACCCACTCTGTATAAGGGTTGGTCATTGTTGGCCATTGTTGGTCATTGTTGGTCATTGTTAGTGATTGATTGGTGGTTCATTCACCAAGTCACTTAGTTTTGTTAAGGAAGTTAGGGTTAGAGGGAAAGAAGACTCAGAGAAGAGTTTGGACTCTGGTAGCAGTATGAGGCTGTTGAGCCATGGATCCTGTAGTTGTGTGCGCATAACGCTAGTGGTAGAAGTAATGTGCAGATGAGTGCATAGATAGTAAGTAGAAGAGTCAATCTAGGATGAGTGTGTATCAATAGGAGTAGATATAAGAATAAACTAGAGATCATGAGAGCAATAAGATTCAGTCAGAAATACATATCATAAGAACAATATGCAGGTTGCAGACTGCAAGGTGCTATATCCATTTCTCATGCCAGATGAAGAGCACCTTGGTCATTTTTCCCAGATGGGTTTCCACATTATTTCCTATGTTGAATGAATGATTGATGTTGAATGTTTATGTGAATGGAAAGTATTTGCTTACAATATATTGATGAGTTACTATTGAATGTATGGCGCCATCTTATTAATCAGTGAATGAATGATTGTTTAAAGCATTATGGAATGCTGTGAATAAGTTCATTGTTAATTCCCTAATTTAAATCATAAGTCACACATTGTTTGTCAGTGCAAGGAATCAGCTACGTCGCACAAGTTGTGCGAGTTGTTGAGATTAAGGTGAGGGTCATGTCACATGTGCGCTATCATACAGTTGTGCCCAGTCACATAGTAATAGACTCCAGCATCCTTTTTCCTTTGTTGAGTGCCTTGGTCATGTGCCAAGGGACTATAATCCCTCACCAACTGTGGAAACATGGTTCTGTAAGTTACCCATTAGATATCTCAGGTGAGACTGTGCATGCCTCGCAAGTGTTTTCGACTGAGCTTTCTTTGTCATGCCGATGTCTTGTGGTGTCTCTTTGGTGTTGTGTTGTTGTTGAATTGCGAGTCAAGACAAGAAGGAGAAAGAGGCCAACAAATGGTTCTGTTGCTGGAACTGTTAAACATTTGAGTTGAGGGAAATGTTGTGGCATCCGACAAAGAACGAGATAAAGGACTGGATAGAGTCCAAGACGCTAGCATTCATGCAAGAAGAGAGCACAAGATATCAGTTGAGTGTAGAAAACTAGGTGGAAAAGTATATATATTTTGATATACACAAGATCTTATTTGCATATTTCCCCGTTATACTGCAAGAGTGGTTGTCAATATTGACGGCAAGACAGAAAAATTTCCAGAGAAGAGAAGCTATCGAATGGAATGATCAGTTGGTTTGCGAAGTAACCAGTGTAAGTAACACTATCTCTAGAGCTGTTGATTTTTGGGTTGACAGTATTTTGCAAGGATATATTATTGATTTTGCAGTAGAGGCTATAACCTCATATAGTGAGGCTGAAAGAAATTTTTTCCAAGGACCCCGAAGATGATATTTTTTATCTATTAGTACATGGATCAAGACGCTCGTCTATGAGAAGGGTATCTTTCAATTGAGTAGTTGATTCGCATACCCAAGAAGAAGGCTATGTCGCAGAAATCCTTTCAAGAAAACCAAAAATGTTGAGTTGAGATGTTCCCAGGGAGTAAAGAACCTAAACTAGAAGCTGGATTCCTAAGGAGTGGAAGGAGATTCAAATCAGGGAAAAGAAGAAAGACCGAAAGAGGGCAGAAGAATCCTAGTCTATTTGAGGAGAGTGAACATGAACTTCGGTCGCAGGAAGATGAAGGATCTTGTGACGAAGAGGAGGACTATAGCCCGATATAGAAAGGAGCAGAGGACTCTGAAGATTCTACGGAAACACCAAGGTCAGGACGCAACTACATCACACCAAGAGTATCACCAGAGGAAATATATAGAGTCTCATCCCTAGAAAGGACTGCTAATACTGATAGTGCTAGTACTGCGACTAGCATGCAAAAGGGTTCACCCCCTTTGAATCCTTTACCAAAGAACCTAGATGCCAAGTCAATGGCTAGGGAAGATATTCGGTTACCTAAATTCAATGGGAATGGAGTAGAAGATACAAAGAAACATTGGTTCCTCTGTGAAGTTGTTTGGATGGTTCGGTTAGTCCATAATGTGCACATAAGAAAGGAACTGATGATTATGACTCTGAGGGTTCGTGCACTGGATTGGTTTATGAAGTTTTTTGCCGCACTAACCAATACACCACAGAAGACTCTTAATGAGATCCGAGCTGTAATGATCTCTGAGTTCAGAAAACCTAAGTCCGAGTCATAGTGTATCACCGAGATCAAGGAGATAAAGCAAGCATTAGCCAAGTCTCTATGGGACTTTGACCAGTGGTTTAAAACTTTAATGGCCAAAGTGAGTTTCCAAATGTTGGATGTACAGCATAAAGAGTGGTTTATTGCTGCATTATTACCACACATCCGAGGGTCGTTGATGCAACAAAATATTGAGTCGAAGACCAAAGCGCTAGAATTGGCAATGAAGATGGAGGCCTCACCAATCGACGATTGTGCCACAGGAATGGTACAGATTTAGTCATAGCTGGCTAATCTAACGATACATCTTCAGTATATCAAGAAGGGAAAGGAAGCACAAGAAGATATATGGAGCACAAAATGCAGAACGAGCGGACACACCGAGGATAATTGTCTGACCTTCATGAATTATATTTCATCTGGTGTACCGAACCTGTTAAATGGCAAGGTGCTACCTTGGTGTCGCATATGTCAGTCTAGAGGGAATCATGACGAGGAGTGTTTATAATTGCAAAAGGTAGTAATTACCCCAGCAAACATATTTTTTAAATTCTATAAGTCAGTAGGACACGAAGAAAAACATTCCAGGGAATACCAGCTCCTGAAGGAGAATACCATCAACACCTACTTGATGAAAAATGAGGGGCATGTTCAGGCTGAACCGGCACAAGAATCGTATTAGCCTACGCAGTTTCTGCCCAATCAATATCAAAACTAGTATCAACCTTAGTAGGTGCCTCAGAAACCATACACGCAACAAAATCACTACCAGCCTCATTACCAGCAGAATCAGTACCTGCCAGAACAACCACACCCGCAAGGAAGGGGTGCTGGAAACTTCAGAGGCCGAGGAGGAGGAGGATTTGGTAGAGGGAGAGGTCAGGTTACATGCTATAACTGTGGACAGCCAAGTCACTATGCCAGAGATTTCCTAGAACCTGCAAAGACATGTTCATACTGTAAGGGACAGGACCATAATGTGGATCAATGTCCTCAGTTGATCGCAAAATGGCAAGCAAGGACTATCGCAAGACATAACCCAGCACAGAACCCAAACCCAAATCCCAACATGAATGTTTAGATGATTACAGTTGAACCATGAGATACGAATTTTGTCATCATAACACAAGGAGGTGTTGCGACTGGAGCTAATCAAGATAAACCGCAAGAACAACTACAGCCGTAGGTGTAACCTGTGACATAGAGGAAAGTGTCACCGACATCCAAAAACAAAAGGAAGTATTCTTGGATGTACAACCAGATTTTGTGGATCCAGCAGCACCATCGATGTCAAAAGAAGTCAGGGATATGCCTGAACGATTTCAGTGCATATTCCAGAAGAATGTCCCACAAAAGGTTAGTAAGCTCAAATCCTTCTTTTCAAGTTTCTTAACGCTAATGCAAGACAAAGATGCTATTGCAGAGCTACATGCAATGATAGAAGAGATACCCATAGAGCCGCGACCTGAAAAGAATGTTAACCAAGTAAGAAATAAATTCAAAACAGGGCGCGAGTTGAGAATGACTGTGCAATTAGGTGACTATGACATGGATTACATTGTCTTAGACCTGGGATCAGATGTCAATATCTTAACACAACAAACTTGGGAAAGTATGGGCAAGCCACATTTGGACTGGTCCGCTATCCAGCTACGACTTGCAAATCAGGTGAAGGTTCTACCTATTCGTAGGTTGAGTCAAGTCCCTATCGACATTGAAGGGTTGCGCACATTTGCAGAATTTGAAGTCATTAACATTGTTGATGACACGAATCCATATCTCGCATTGCTAGGGATAGATTGGGCCATAGACAGCCAGACCATTATAAACTTCAATAAAAGGATCCTCTCATTCGAGGATAACGAGATGAGAGTGGTGTCTCCCATTAATTCATTAGAGGGACAGAGATATGTTGAGTCTATCTACAATGATGGATAGGTTGACTATCTCAACCATATCTAAAATGTCACTCCATTACAAGAAGAAAAAATCAATCCAATAGCGAATGGAAACTTGAGCTAGAAGAGTGCTAGTTCATGCACATCCGACTCAGGGGAGGCTTTGGAGAATTGGAAAAACAGACTACATGAAGTTTCTATGAGGAGGTGCGCAAGAGTAACAAGGTCTATGTGACAGGTGGATAATGAGTCAAGAGAGCTACCCACCTATGAGGGTTTACCTAACCTTGCAACCTTCTTAACTGATTTTGAAGGACTTCTAACAGATTCACAACGGTTGTCTGCGATAGATCATGTGCTAAAAGCTACTCCCACTAGATGGTGGGGTGCACACAAGCAGTCTATAATAGATTAGCCACAGTGTAGAAGATTGGTGGAATTCAGATTCGATGAAGAGGTCACCCTCGTAAATCACAAGTATTTAGGGTTGGAAAACCTGTTGAACATCTTAACCATTGTCGCACGGTATTTGCAGAATACCCGCTCTAGGAGTGGGTCCATAATTTCATACATACATTGGAAATGACACCTAGAACCTAGTATGCATCTATGGAATTGCGGAAAGGGACCCAGGATTGGGAAGGGATCGCTAAGCAGTCCGCACACACATTCAAATTTTCTGATGAGCACCCTACATTTGATGTTGCGCTTCAAACGATAAAGGAGATGATATTCGCTGAAATCCCCATTGAAGAGGCCAATTCTCACCAGTGCAATGCGACCATTCCATAATGGATGGCTTGGTACAATATGGCCGGAGACCTAGATGATGATCTGACCAACATAAACATGATGGAATCAGAGGGCACACACGCAGTAGAAGGGAGTGGTATTTCAAGTGACCAGTTCCTTAAACCACTAAAGATCAATAAAGTCAACATTGGTTCACCAGAGAACCCGAAGTTTGCCAATATAGGAGATTACTGGGATGAAGAAACAGTTGCGAAGATCAAAGATTTATTGCATGAATATCAGGACCTATTCCCTATCAACTTCTCAGAGATGAAGGGGATAGTGGGAGACCTAGGGCAGATGAAAATACCATTGTGACCAGATGCTAAATCCAATAAGCAGCGACCATATAGGATGAACCCCAAGTATAAGTAAAGGGTAAAAGTAGAATTGGATCGCTTGCTCGACGTAGGAATTATTGAACCTATTGAGGAGTCAGAGTGGACCATCCCTATAGTGATACAGGATAAGAAAACAACATGCGAAGTAAGGATTTGTGTCAATCTGAGGAAGCTGAATGACGCATGCTTGCACGATCCATTCTAAACACCATTTATAGATAAAGTACTTGAAAGCGTCGAAGGGAAAGAGATGTATTCATTTACTGATGGCTTCTCTGGCTACCATCAAGTCAGAATCATGAAGGAGGATCGCCACAAAATGACCTTCCTCACCGAATGGGGATGCTACCAGTATACGGTAATGCCCTTTGGACTCAAGAATGCACCTACTATTTTTTCTAGAATAGTAGTCTATGTTTTTAAATATTTTATACATAAATTTATTGAGGTCTAATTTGATGACTGGACTGTGTTTGGTCTAGTAAGAAACCATATTGAGAGTCTCTGCATGATGTTGGATTGTTTCTGCCAGTATCATATTGCACTCAATTCTAAGAAATGTATTTTTTGCACACCATTTGGTGTGTTGTTGGGTCACATCGTATGTCACGGTAGTATTTTGGCCGACCCAGCAAAGATTGTGATTATTCTTGACTTACCACCGCTTACATCAGTCATGCAACTCATATCATTGCTGGGACATACATGATACTATAGGAAGTTCATCAGAATATATGCAGCGATCACTGCACCTATGGAGAAACTACTGAAGAAAGATGTAAATTTTTAGTTGACAACAGCTTGCCAAGAAATCTTGGATAAATTGAAGAAAGCAATGGCCACTGCACCAATACTTGTATTTATGGACTGGAAGAAGGAGTTCCATGTTCATGGCAATGTGTCATCTATCGCACTCCGCATAGTCTTGACACAACCAGGAGAGGGTACGCTAGAACACCCTATTTCTTTTGCAAGCAGGAAACTATCAATAGCAGAAAAGAACTACACGATGATGGAAAGAGAAGGCCTCACTATGGTCTATGAGCTCCAAAAGTTCAGACACTATTTGTTGGGTGGAAATTTTCAGATGTACACTAATCATTCAGCACTGAAATACCTAGTCAACAAGCCAGTGTTGGGGGGGATATTTGCAGATGGCTTCTCTATTTCAGGAATTTGACTTTGAGGTCGTTTTCAAACCTGGTCGACTGAATGTTGGGCCAGACCACCTGTCAAGGATAGAAAGTGGTGAAGAGCTAACCTTCTTGGAAGATAATTTGCCTAACACACAACTATTTTCAATCCACATGATGGACGATCAGAACCATGATTTTAATGCAATCATTCACTTTTTGGGCATGAGATATGCACCTGAAGGAATTTCAACTAATCAAAATAAACACTTGGTCGCCATAGTTGTTGATTATACATTGATCACGGGGCATCTATATAAGCTGGGTGCGGATGAAGTACTGCGTCACTGTGCGGATACATTGATCAATTATTTTAATGGAATCATTCACTTTTTGAGCATGAGATATGCACCTGAAGGAATTTCAACTAATCAGAAGAAACACTTGGTCGCCATAGTTGTTGATTATACATTAATAGCGGGGCATCTGTATAAGCTGGGTGCGAATGAAGTACTGTGTCGCTGTGTTTTTTACTATGAACAACCCTAGGTTATGAATGAAGCACATGATGGTGTCACAGAAGGACACTACATGGGAAAAAAATGTGCGTAAGATATTACAACTAGGACTATCATGGCCAACCATACACATGGATACTAAAAGATTTTGCAAGCACTATGATATCTGCCAAAGAACAAGAAAACCGTCATGTGGCGATGAGATGTCGCTTGCACCACAAATAACCCTTCAAGCATTCAATAAGTGGGCAGTTGATTTTGTTGGACCAATCATCCCACCAGGGGAAAGGACTGGCACATGCTACATTATCACTATGATAGACTATTTAACCAGATGGGCTGAAGCTACTCCTGTTAAAGATTGTACCGCCACGACTACAGCAAAGTTTTTGTTTGAAAACGTAGTAACCAGATTTGGTTGTCCAAAGATACTACTAAGTGACCAAGGTACGCATTTTGTTAACAAAGTGACTACTGGGCTGACTGTAGAATTCCAAATATAGCATAAAAAGATGACTCCCTATCATCCTCAGGCGAATGGAATGGTCGAATCTTTCAACAAGATTCTGGAGAATGTATTGACCAAGGTATGCAATGTACACTGAGATGAATGGGATTAGAAAGACTCAGCTTTGCTATGGTCCTATCGCACTACTTGCAAGCGACTGACAGGGCACACACCATTTAGACTATTATATGGATAGGAATTGTTGTTCCAATGGAGTACATTGTACCAAGTCTAAGAATTGTTTCACTGATAGAGATGACCGATGGAGATGATGTCGAAGAGAGATTGACACAGCTCGTTCAGATGGAAGAGGAACGCTTCATCACAGGGTTTCATCAGATAGTTGAGAAGCAGCAACAGAAAGCATGGCATGATCACCATATCCTCGAAGTCGGAGGACATGTGTCACTGTATGACAGCAAATTTTTCAAACACCCAGGCAAGCTAACGACACATTGGCTAGGACCATACAAGATCGAGAACATCACTAATGCGGGTGCAGTAAAACTATAGAGACTAGATGGAATGTATGCTGCAGGTATGGTGAACGGAAATGGCCTGAAACCATAGTATAATGGTCATAATCTCCCTGGTTAAAATCGTGCTGCACCATAAAAAAAAAGATGTAAAGTGAAAGAGAGAGGCCAAAAGACATAAAATTTTATGTCGCATGTCTGCGATGGAATCAATGCAAAGCACAGGAAAAAGCACAAATTGCAAAAAAATGAAATAAGCGCAGGAAAAGGTGGAAATTACTGCAAAAATTGGAATTGATAGGCTGGCCGGCATTAAGGTATGAATATCCGATGAAGATTGAGGTGGCTATGAAAGCTAGGCATCATTAATTCGATGATATATGAGGAGAATGATGACATTCTGTTTGGTCCCATCATCTATCCTCGACATAACCACCATAACTGATATAACAATTATAGCGCACTACTCAAGCTAACAACTTAATGAGGGGACACGTTGGCCAAGAGGCCCATGTGATTTATTAGAAATCAACCTCCCATTGTATAACGACTGTAGGATGTGTTGGAGAGTATAAGTGCAAGGCTTCACCATCAAGCATTATTTTATGAGCACAGAGCAAGCAAGAGATAACCAGAGCTAAGCGTTTACAGAGTTGAATCCTATCATTCCTTTGTTAGTAAGACAACACCCATGGTTATAGAGATCCTGAGTGATAGCAATTTGTCTGATGCAACTGTTATATCAGAATTCCCAATCAAGTCGGTTGAGATACAGCAACCAGAACTTGACCCGATGGAGAAAACTAGAAAGCAACCTGCTCCTGCTGCTGCCCTTGCCAATATTCCAACCCCTGGTTCGCACCCTGTTCTGAACCCAGTTTAGAGACCGTCAGTTGTAGCTACGCAACCATTTAGAGATTCAAGACATGCTGTAAAAAGTGCACTTGGAGAGTCATCCCAGCCTAAGATGGAAAGGAAATGGAAGGCTAAGGCCGTTCCGGACAATATCAACAAAGCACCGCTAGAGGAAGATGCACTGGAGGAAGAATCCGTGGAGGAGGCCTTCCCACCACGAAGATGCCAGGGTGATGGCGTCGAAGATGAAACCTTCCCACATTATGTTCACCCAAGGAGAGTTGATGCGCAGGAAGTGGTGCTCCAAAATAAATACACCACAGTCTTATTAGCACTGCGGATCCCCGATAATGTCCCTCTACTAATGGACATAATGTCGAAGCTCACCAAGTTAAGCTTCGAGGACTTAGACACTTGACTACAGGAAGGTATGAAAAGAGCGTATTGTATGGCCATGACTCAACCCAGCCTGACTGGGCCTCAGGTGCTAAGGCCAATGCAATGGGCTGAGGGTGTCGGCCAAGCAGGTTTTATGAACCTGCTATTCATGCCACATTTCGGCCATAGCCTCCAGACCAATATGTACGTAAAATAGCTCCTGGTCTACTTCCATAGAGGGTGCTTGTGGCTTAATCAACCATACCCTATCGATGTTGACCTCATCTCAGTGATCACAGGGCTTCCAAATGAAGGCAATGACCCCATGCAATACTTATGGCAGAACAGGGATAACACCAAGATAAAGTTGGCGTATAACCTTCAACGCGTAAAAAGGGGGTACCTAATTGGCCCTATTGACAACACCATTGTACAGTTCATTGCATGGATCCTCTCTTGTAAGCTATTGTCCAAGATGAGTCCCACCTAATGTACCACAGGAACAGTAGATCTTGCGGAGAGGTGTGCACAGGGTATGGTTTTCAATTGTTCACAATTCCTACTTAATGAACTAAGTGGCAATGCAAAACAGGCCCAGGAGGACCCTAACCATACATTTCACTACTCCTAGCTACTCATCTTGGTCTCATTTACCTTGTGGGCCAATCCGCCCAATTATGTACAAGTGGATGTCCCACTACCTTTCCTTGGCGCAAAGTACCAGAACTTGTGGGAAAAGAAGAAGACAAGATCCTCTAGAAGGACAATAACATCAAATTATTCCTGCATGTCGAGGTGCTACACAATGTTATAAGGTGATCTCATTGAGTCCGGACTACGATGATGCAAAGGTACACGGACTTCATCAATTTCCAGGCCGTTGCACATAACATGGTTTTAGAGTCAAAGAAAGACCCAGTGAAATAAGCACACAATGTAGGGTTCATGATCACTCACGTGGATGTGGATGTAATCATCCAGGAATGGCCGAATGAATGGCGCGACCCACTGGCATAGTCATTTCCTGAAGGAAAAAACAAAGAGGACCCACCAGTGGACCAAGGAAATGGACATGGAAACGAGGGAGGCAACGAATAGGATAATCAGTTGCAAGAAGAGGAAGAAAAAGATGATAATGAGGATAGCGGTAGCTCTGATCATAGTGATTCAGAGCGCACACCTAGTCAGGAGAACATCCCAACCCAACAACAAATGCAGCAACAAGGATAGGAGATTCCACGTAAGAAAAGGAAATATAGAAAGACATATAACATGGATACCTTGACTAAAGAGGATATCCTGCATGCTAGATGAAGTTGTCATTGTGGTCACCAAGGACAGCCTCGCCGCTCTGAAGACCCAATAGGTAAGCATAGCTGATCGAGTTGGGAGCCACCTTAATAAGATGGCAAACGTAATTAATGAGGTCAAAGCCACTATTGAGGCTGATACATATGGCATGGATCCCAGTGTCCCATTAGTCACGCCAGAGCTAGTGCCGCTGATCAAAGTGCATATCCAAGGGTAGGCACTCGAGACAGGGATGGACACTGTAGATAGACTTCTCCAAGCTACCCTTAAGTGAATTCTATGGCTTACAGCAGGCATCTGTGTCAAAAATACGGCTGAGGGAAAAAAATGTTGCCTATCAGGAAACAAAACAACAAAGGAAGGTGAAGGCATGTAAGTCCCTCCTTAAGGAAAAAGAGCAAGAAATTCAAGGGCGCATCGCCCTCCTTGCAGAGAAAGAACAAAAAATTGTGGCATGCGAGCAAAGCCACATTGCATTGGCTAAAACTATCAAAAGTGTGGTCATGGAGTTCCCACCAGAAGCGGGCCACGAAGATGAGGATTCAGCAGCTAAGGTTTCCCAGCTATCATAGATCACATAAGAATTGAAGAAGCATATTGAGGAGCTTCAACAAAGGCAGGTGCCGAGCACACCTCCTAAGGTGCTCAAGTAGCGAAGAAGAGCAGCGTCTGAGGCTGCTGGGAAGATAACTGAAGGAGAAGCACTTTGCTCTAAGGTAGTAGAATCCATTTCCATGATATGGGAAGCACTTCTGGAATACATGACTGTAGAGAACATAAGAGAAAACATGTGCAAATCTAACGAGCAAATTTCTGCAGAACAAGCAGAGATGAAGAAGTTGACTTTTCAAGAGAAAGTGACCAAGATGACTGAGATCAAATGACTATAGCATGAATTCCAGGCTCTTCTTGACCAAGAGAGGACTAGGGAAGAAGAATTCGAGGTGCACCAGTCAGAAGTAGCACGGATCACAGGTCTGATTCAGCCGCTGTAGCAGAAACTTAGAACAATTATGCAGTCAGTTGAGGTAGGTCCGTCGAAACATATCAGTTTCGACCGAGTGGAACAGTTGGCCACACAGGAAGAAGAAGTAACACAATAAGTCGTTAGGATGCAACAGATGGTCAAGGAATTTCAAGACAAGTTTGGTCCTATGGCCCAGCCGCCGCTAGACACATACATTTTTGGAGGAGAAACATAGTTTTGGGGTGGGAAATTTTGAGGAGACTTCCCTTTTTGCTTAATGGCTCAGGACGAGCCACATGTGAGTGTTGGGGGCTTGTTGGGATAGGAAAGGTGCACAAAGAAGAAGCTGGCATGGAAGAAAGAAAGTAAATTTGCACGCGCAATGAGGAGGAGAGTAGGTCGCGAAGTAAGCAAAAGGACCGACGCAGAAGGATAGGACATGCGCACGAAGGAGGAAAGGTGAGCTTGCAAGTGTGCAGGTGGGTAATGGACAGAACCCGCTCTGTATAAGGTTTGTTCATTGTTGGTCAGTGTTAGTGATGGATTGGTGGTTCATTCTCCAAGTCACTCAATTTTGTTAAGGAAGTTAGGGTTAGAGGGAAAGAAGACTTAGAGAATATTTTGGTAGCAGTAGGAGGATGTTGAGCTACGGATCCTGCAGCTATGTTCGCAAACCGCTAGTGGTAGAAGTAATCTGCAGCTGAGTGTGCAGAAAGTAGGTAGAAGAGTTGATCCATACTGAGTGCGGATTAGTAGGACTATATAGAAGAATAAACCAGAGAGCATGAGAGCAAGAATATTGAGTCAGAAAGACATATCATAAGAAGAGTCTGTAGGTTGAATACTGCAAGGTGCTATACCCATTTCTCATGCTAGATGAAGATCACCTTGGTGGTTTTTCCCAGATGGGTTTCCACATTATTTCCTATGTGGAATGATTGATTGATGTTGAATGTTTATGTGAATGGAAAGTATTTTCTTACGGTATAATGATGAGTTACTAATGGATGTATGGTGCCATCTTATTAATCACTGAATGAATGATTGTTTAAAGCATTACTAGAATGTTGTGAATAATTCATGGTTAATTCCCTAAGTTAAAGCATAATTCACACACTGTTTGTCAGTGGAAGGAATCAGTTGTGTCACGCAAGTTGTTCCAGTTGTTGAGATTAAGGACAGGGTCATGTCACACATGCGATGTCATATTGTTGTGCCCAGTTGCGCAGTAACAGACTCCATCGCCCCGTTGCCTTTGTCAAGCACCTTGGCCGCATCCCAAGGGACTATAATCCCTCGCCAACTACAGAAACATGGTTCTGGCATTTACCCATTAGATATCTCAGGTGAGACTACACCTGCCTCGCAAGTTTTGCCAATTCAGATTGCTTTGTCAAGCCGATATCTTGTGGTGTCTTGTTTGTGTTGTGTTGTTGTTGAACCACAGGTTGAGAGAAGAAGGAGAAAGAGGCCAACACAGCCTTTGATCTTGGGAGGAATCGTCCTTGTTCATTGATTTGAAATCGAAAGTGGTTTTTTTTATATAAGATGTGTTTCCAAGGTTGTGCCTAAGGATTTTTACCAAAATGAAACCTCGAGATTAGGAAAAATATTTTGCTCAAACTTCTAGGAAATATTAGGTATGTAGGGGGGCTTATCTAATTTTGGAAACAAGTGTAAGCATGCTTTTAAAATAAAAATTAAAAAAATGGAAGGAGGGGCCCTAAAAATGTAAAAGAACTTGGGGAAGTAGTTGCAACAAAAACATGACTGCAAGCCTCAAGGAACTCAATGGATTTTATTTCCCTATTCCAGAATAAATTATGTGAAGTTGATGGAATGAAATCCACTAAAAGGAGGGAATTAAGGCATCCCCCATCAACCAACACGAGGTACACAACAACCCTGGATAATTTGGAAGAACTTAGACAAACAAGATATGCGCGAACCAGTAACCAATGTATCGAGAATGGACAACATGCAAAGTTAATATAACTAAGGAATAACCAACTCAGTTTAAGGACTTCCTTCAAACAAGATCATAATCCATATGGAGACACATAGGAAACATATAGTCAAAATTAAAACTGGGACAACTCTGTGACACATGAGGCATCATGTTGACACACTTCAGTAGATAGGGGTCCACTCCAAAATCCTGTCGACACCCATCAATGCAATCTCCCTAAACATCAACCCAGACAGGTTTTACCCTATCCAACAACACTTGTGAAGTAGATGCAATCTCACCCAATATGTCTAAGGGAGGGTTGTAGGAACCACTTTTCCGCAGACGGAAGATGTTAAGTTTTTAATGGTTATACAATATCTGATAACATTTAGCATTATAACATCATAACCATATCCAAAAGGATCACTGAAAGATAGACAAGTATAGCCACACAAAAGAACACAAATATTTATCCTTGGAAACCCTCATGGGGAAGAAAACCCAACAAAAATTCATCTATATAAGATTTATCAAAAGTACAAGATAAGAACCCAGGAAGGTGTGCCTCCTTCCCACACATATATCTCTCTCTCTCTCATATGTGCTATACACAAGTGTGTGGGTGTTCAAATGAGCAACATAGCTCCTCTATTTATACTCTTTTTGTCACTTGAATTTTAACCTAATAAGTCAGTCCCACTTAACTGACTAGGATGACTTCACTTAGGAAGACTCAATATAATATTATATTATATTCATTAGGGTACTATTGACCAGACTTACAATGGAGGATTTACCTCATGAATCTATGATGACCAATTACAATAGTAACACCTCGACGGGGGAATAATAACATCTCCCTTGGGTTACATCAGTAAAATACATTTAGAATATCCTTTGAAGTTACAGTATTCAACAAAAGAGGACTTACACACTATGTCTTGTCTAATCACAGGGTTACTCAGATATACAAGAGTTAAAAATATCATTCATGATATCTACTTATCATCATTCGAAGTAGCAACATAATTCATATTAACTTAATAAATACATTGACTAATATTGACCCAAGTGACAATGCAATACTTCACATCATTCATATTTCGACTTGTAAAATCACAGATCGTACCATCATTAAGTTTGCAAGTTTAACAAATATGTAGATAAACAAATAAGAAAAATAATTTCATCGTCAACATCATCCTTATATTATCTCCAAAACACCTTGAAATAGATAAAAATTCCTTGGTCGAATAGCCTCAGACGAGAAAATACATTCTTTCACAGATCGACAACATGACAAATCACATACAAGAAGATTCAAAACTCCAAAAATATCTCTCTAATGATTGTTTTTTTGTTCCGTAATAAATCGATGATCCAATGACTCTACTCCTAATTCTATTTATAGGCTCGAGCCGTTACAAAATGGTCCACATATGTTGACTTTCTAACTACTTTTGACCAAAACTTCTAACTAATTCGACCAAAATGACCACACTTCTCAATGTCTTCTTTCATGTAGTTGAATATTCCACTTGCCGATCTCTTCCTTGTCGCACCTTGCACATATTCTCCCCTTTCCAACAGGCTTCCAACACAAACTTGTGGCTCGTCCTCGATCCATGTAAGCTGGATATTACTGGTTCGTCCAACTTTGTCCTAAATTCATCGTAGGTAGTTTTCACTTCATTGAAAGTTGCTTTGACCTTCTCTTTTATCGTTTCGCACTGCTCCACTTCTTACTACGTAGGATGATCCTCGTTCATCTATTGTACTATGGTTAATTCATCCTTTTTTTCATGACTTATTCCATTGCTCGAAATTCCACTTCTTCGGTCACGCCCTACAGTTCATCTAACAGCGTCGATCTTCTCTGATGTCTGATACGTGCCTTGTTGACCCACTGTTGTAGGTCCTTAAGCTCCACTTCCTTGGTCACCTACGCTAGTGTGGGAATCCCTTTAAGAGATCCCCACAAAACTTATAATTTTTCTTCTTCTTCTATTAACTACGCTTCCAACTAGTGTAGCTTCTCATCCTGCACCAAATTCCCCCAATTCTTGGTGATCTCTTTTGCAATTGTGTGAACTATCTTCTCGTTCTTCACAATTTTTGTTGTGGTATCCTCAATGAATCCTATTTTTTATGTGATATTCTCTAGTGGTGTGCTTGGTATTGCTCGTGCTTGCAACTCCTCGCTCTCTTTTCTCAGATCAAAAACTACTTTTCCTAGTCGCAACACTTTTTATTCTACAAACATATCTCGAGTAATGTCTAGAATCTCTTCACATGCAAGTGATAATTCTCTCTCCAATCCCTACATGTCTTTGAAATCCTTGGTATTTTCGATCACCATTGCCTCTTGCTCTGTCTTCATCTATTGAATCTCTGATTTCACCTTTCTTACTTTCTATCGAGACTTGACCAATTGGTCATGCACTATCACCTCACAATCTTAGATCTCTTTACTTGCTTCATTTTGGAGTCAGGTCACCATATGCATCAAAATATCATTAATGTTGAGGCCAATGAATTCGAATTGGTGCAAAGTGGCATCATAATCTTCATCCCCTGTTGTAAGTATTTGTGACGAAATCTTGATCATCCACACTTTTGTTGGCCTCTTTCTCCTTCTTGTCTCGACCCACAGTTCAACAACACCACCATACCAACAATAAACCACAAGACATCATCTCAACAGAGAAATCTCAGTCAGCAGCACCTACAAGGTAGGCGAAGTCTCACCCGAGATACCTAATGGGTAACTACCAGAACCATGTTTCCCCAGTTGGTAAGGGATTGTAGTCCCTTGGCACATGGCCAAGGTGCTCGATAAAGGAAACAGGATGATGGACTCTATTACTGTGTGACTGGGCACAACTGTATGTCAATGCACACGTGACACGACCCTGCCATTAACCTTAATAACTAGCACAACTTGTGTGACATAGATGATTCCTTATACTGATGGACAGGGTGCAACGTATGCTTTAACTTAGGGAATTAACCATAAACGTATTCACACATTCTAGCAATGCTTTAACAATCATTCATTCACTGATTAATAATATGGCATCATACATTCAACAGTAGCTCATCAACATAGAGTAAGTAAATACTTGACATTCACATAAACATTCAACATTAATCAATCATTCAACACAAGAAAATAACATGGAAACCCCTCTGAGAAAAGCCACCAAGGTGCTCTTCATCTGGCATGAGAAATGGATATAGCACCTTACAGTCTGCAATCTATAGACTGATCTTATGATATGTCTTTATGACTCAATATCCTTTCTCTCATGCTCTCTCATTTATTCTTCTATCTACTCCTATTGATCCGCACACAGCCTGGATCGACTCTTCTACCTACTATCTGCGCACTTAGTTGTAAATTCCTTCTACTTCTAGTGGTCTGTGCACACAGCTGCAAGATCCGCAGCTCAATAGCCTTCTTCCTCTACTGGCCTCCTCTCTAAGACTTCTTCCCTCTAACCCTAAATTCCTTAACAAAACTGAACATAACAAAATGGTGAACCACACCAGCGACCAACAACTAACAAAAATACAATGACCAACAGCCGACAAAAATACAACGACCAACAACCAACAACCCTTATACAGAATGAGTTCTTCCTATTTATAACTTCTACAAGACTATGCAGGGTCGACTACATACTGGTCATCAGTTACAGGTCGTAATCAACCATCAAAAACGGTTACAAGCTATCATGGACTAACACAAGGCACTATTGACCTAACTTAAATATATTCCTTCATACGTGTGTTGCCCACTGGCTTACACCTTCTTTAGCACCCATGATCTTCCTGACTTGTCACTTTCTAGAAGTTACCCATATGTACTTCTACAAACTCACCTTTCCTTCACCACACGCATGTCCTGTCCTTCTGCATCGGTCCCTTTGCTTCCTTTGCGACCTACTTTCCTCCTCATCACACGCCAACTTTCCTTCCTTGTGCATTTTTACTGGCCCAACAGGCCCCCAACACTCACATGTGGTTTGTCCCTATCCACTAAGAAAAAAGGGAAGTCTCCTCAAAAAATTTCTACCGCAAATTTTCATTTTTCTCCCCAAAAACTTATGTCTCTGGCGCCAGCTGCACCACAGGACCAACCTTGTCCTGAAATTCTTTCACCATCTATTGCACCCTAGAAACTTCCTTTGTTACTTATTCTACCTCTGCAGCCAACTACTCCACTCGGTTGAAACTGATATGTTCCGACGGACCTACCTCTACTGGCTGTGTAATGGTTCCCATTTTCTGTTGCAATGGTTGAATCAAACCTGTGATCCATGCTGCTTCTGACTAGTGTGCTTCCACTTCTGCTTCCCTAGTCTTCTCTTGGTCAAGAAGAGCCTGGACTTCTTGCTATAGTCATTTCATCTTAGTCATCGTGGTCACTTTCTCTTGAAATGGAAACTTCTTCATCTCTGCCTTTTCTGCAACGATTTTCTCCTCAGCCTTACCCACATTTTATCTTATGTTATCGGTAGTTGCATATTCTAGAAGAGATTCCCATATCATAGAAACTGCTTCTACTGCTTTAGCGCAGAATGTTTCTCCTCCAGTTATCTTCCTATCAACCTTAGACGTTGCTCTTCTTCTCTCCTCGAGCACCTCAGAAGGTGTGCTCAACACCTGTCTTGCTTGAAGCTCCTCATCCTGCTTCTTCAGGTCTTGTGCGATCTACATGAGCCTAGAAACTTTAGTTTTTTAATCCTCATCTTCTTGGCCCGCTTCGAGTGGGAATTTTGCGATTGCGATTTTGATAGTCTCAGCTAATGCGACACGGCTTTGCTCATGTGCCATAATTACCTATTCCTTCTCTGCAAGGAGGGTGATGCACCCTTGAATTTCCTTCTCTTTTTCCTTAAGGAGGGCCTTGCGCACTTATGCCTTTATTTGTTGTTTTGTTTCTTGATAAGCAACACCATTCTTCCTTAGCCGCATTTTCGAAGCGGCTTCCTGCTATAAGCCATAGAATTCACTCAAGGGAAGCTTGGAGAAGTCGAGCTATAGTGTGGAAAACTCCTTGATAACATCATAAAATGCACTCATCTCCATTCTTGTTTCCCATGTGTGCCCCTGAATCTGCACTTTGATTGGCAGCACTAGCTCTAGTGTGACTAATGGGACACTGGGATCCACGCCATATGTCTCAGCCTCAACACTGGTTCTGACCTCGTTAATGGAATATACCAACTTAGTTAGGTGGTTCCCAACTTGATCATCTATTCTTACTTCCTGGGTCTTTAGAATGGTGAGTCTGTCCCTGGAGGCCGCAACTACAGCTTTGGCTAGCAAAAAATATATTTCTTAGAATTGAGCGTAATCTAATACTGACGACAATGGTACAGCATCATGTGCGGACTCTTACTAGACCAAAAACAGTCCAATCATAAAAGTATACCTCAAGAAATTTATGTATAAAATATTTAAAAGCATAAACTACTATTCTAGAAAAAATAGCAGGTGCATTCTTGAGTCCAAAGGGCATTACCGTATATTGGTAGCATCCCCATTCAATGACAAAGGTCATTTTGTGACGATATTCCTTCACGATTCTAACTTGATGGTATCCAGAGAATCCATCAGTAAATGAATACATCTCTTACCCTCCAACACTTTCAAGTACTTCATCTATAAATGGTGTTGGGAATGGATCGTGCAAGAATGTGTTGTTCATGTTCCTCAGGTCGACACAGATCCTTACTTCATCTGTTGTTTTCTTATCCTGGATCACTATAAGGTTGGTCCACTCTGACTCCTCAACAGGTTCAATGGTTCCTGCATCAAGCATGCGATCCAATTCTGCTTTTACCCTGTCCTTATACTTGGGGCTCATCCTATACAGTCGCTTATTACTAGGCTTAGCATCTAGTCATAGGGGTATTTTCATCTCCCCTGGATCTCCCACTATCCTATTTATCTCTAAGAAGTTGGTAGGGAATAGGTCCTGATATTCATGCAGTAAGTCCGTAATCTTCGCAGTTATTTCTTCTTCCCAATAATCTCCTATATTGGCGAATTTTGGGTTCTCTAGTGACCCAATGTTTACTTTCTTAATTTTTAAAGGTTTTAGGAACTGGTCACTTGAAATACCACTCCCTTCTACTTTGCGTGTTCCCTCTAATTCCAGTATGTTTATGTTAGTCGGATCATCATCTGGATCTCTAGCTAGATTGTAGCAAGCCATCCATTGTTGAATGGTCACACTCCATTGGTGAGAATTGGCCTCTTCAAAGGGGATTTCAGCAAATATCTTCTCCGTTATCGTTTGAAGCGCAGCATCCACTGTAGGGTGCTCATCTGCAAATTTGAATGTGTGCGTGAACTTCTTAGCTAGCCCTTCCCAGTCCTGAGTTCCTTGCCGCAATTCCATAGATGCATACTAGGTTCTAGGTGTCATTTCCAATGTATGTATGAAATGATGGACCCACTCCTGTCGTGGGTATTCTAAAAATATCATGCAACAATGGTTAATATGTTCAACAGGGTTTTCCAACCGTGAATACTTGTGATTTACGAGGGTGACCTCTTCACCAAATATGACTTCCATCAGCCTTCTGTAGTGTGGTCAATGTGTTATAGACTGCTTGTGCACACCCCACCATCTAGAGGGCGTAGCTTTTAGCGCATGATCCAGCACTGATAAATGTTGTGATTCCATTACAAATCCTTCAAACTCAGTTCAGAAGGTCGCAAGGTTAGGTAAACCCTGATAGGTGGGTAGCTCTCGCAGTTGATTCTCCACCTATCGCACAAACCTTGTAACTCTGGCGCACCTTCTCATAGAGACTTCATGTAGTCTTTGTTTCCAATTCTCCAAAGCCTCGCCTGATTTAGATGTGTAGGAACTAGCACTTTTCTAACTCAAGTTTCCATCTATTGTTAGATTGATTTAGTCTTCTTGCATGGTAGTGACAATATATATCTGGTCGAGATAGTTACCCTATTCCTCATTATAGACAGGCTCGACGTATCTATGTCCCTCTAATGGATCAATGGGCAACACCATTCTCATCTCATTATCCTCAAATGAGAGGATCCTTTTCTTGAAGTTTATAATGGTCTGGTTGTCTAGGGCCCAATCTATCCCCAGCAATGCAAGATATGGATTTGTGTCATCAACAATGTTAATGACCTCAAATTTCATAAATGTGTGCAACACTTCAATGTCGACATGGACCTAACTCAACCGACGAATGGGTAGGACCTTTGCCTGATTTGTAAGTCACAGCTGGACAGGGGAGCAGTCCAAGCATGGATTTCCCATACTTTCCCAATTTTGTCGCATCAAAATATTGACATCAGACCCCAGGTCTAAGATGATGTAACCCATGTCATAATCTCCTATCTGTGCAGTCATTCTTAATTCGTGGCCAGTTTTAAATTTCTTTCTTACTTGGTTAACCTTCTTTTTAGGTCTTGTCTCTATGGTTGTCTCTTCTATCATTTCCTATAGTTCTGCAATGGAATATTTATCTTGTATTAGTGTTAAGCAACTTGACATAAAGGATTTGAGCTTACTAACCTTTTGTGGGACATTCTTCTAGAATATGTGCTAAAATCGTTCAGTCATCTCCCTGAATTCTTTTGATGTCGATGGTTCTGTTGGATCCATAAACTATGGTCGCACATCCAAGAATGATTTCTTTTGTTTCTGGACATCAAATGGTACCTTTTTCTGCACCGCAGGTCATACCTGCAGTTGTAGTTGTTCTTGCAGTGTCTCCTGATCAACTCTAGTTGTAGCACCTCCTCATGTTACGACGACGACATTCGTATCTCGTGGTTCAGCCGCAATCATTTGAATGTTCATGTTCGGATTTGGGTTTGGGTTCTGTGCAGGGTTAGACCCTGCGATAGTCCTTGCTTGCCATTTTGCGATCAACTGAGGACATTTCTCCACATTATGGTTCTAACCCTTACAGTATGAACATGTTTTTGCTGGTTCTAGACAATCTCTAGCATAGTGACCTGGTTTTCCATAGTTATAGCACGTAACTTGACCTCTTCCTCTACCAAATCCTCCTCCTCTGCCTCTTCCTCTGAAGCTTCCACCACCCCTTCTCTGCGGGTGTGGTTGGTGTGGTGGGTACTGATTCTACTGGTAGTGTGGCTGGTAGTGATTTTGTTGCACGTATGACTGTTGAGGCGCATACTAATGTTGATATGGGTTTTGATACTGATTGGGTGGAAACTGGGCAGGATGATACGATGCTTGCACTAGTTCCGCCTGAACATGGCCCTCATTTTTCATTAAGTAGGTATAAATGTTCTTTTCCTTCAGGAGCTAATATGCTATGCAATATTTCTCTTTATGGCCTACTGACTTACAAAATTTACATAAGAGGTTCCCCGGGGTACTTAAAACCTTTTGCAAATATAAACACTCATAGTCATGATGCCCCCTCGACGGGTATATGCAACACCAGGGTAACCCATGGCCATTTAATGTGTTTGGTGCACCGGATGAGACATAATTCATGAAGGTCGGACAATTATCCTTGTTGTGTCTGTCTGTTCTACATTTTGTGCACCATAAATCTTCTTGTGCTTCCTTACCCTTCTTGATGTCTTGTATTTGTATCGTCAGATTAGCCAATTGTGACTAGATCTGCACCATTCCTGCCGCACCGTCGCCAATTGGAGAGGATCCTAACTTCATTACCAACTCTAGCGCTTTTGTCTGTGACTTATGTTTTTGTTGCATCAATGGCCCTCAAATGTGTGGTAATAACACAGCAATAAACCACTCTTTATGCTGAACATTCGACATTTGGAAACTCACTTTGGCCATAAAAATTTTAAACCACTGGTCAAAGTCCCATATTGATTCTGTCGGTGTTTGCTTTATCTCTTTGATCTCAGTAATGCACTATGACTCAAAACTAGGTTTTCTAAACTCAGAGATCATTGCAGCTCAAATCTCACCAAGGGTCTTCTGCGATGTCTCGGTCGGTGTGGCACAGAACTTCATAAACTAATCCAATGCACGACCCCTTAGAGTCATGATCATATGTTCTTTTCTTATGTCCACATTATGGACTAAGCGAACCATCCAAACAACTTCACAGAGGAACCAATGTTGCTCTGGGTCTTTTGTTCCATTCCCATTGAATGTGGGTAACCAAATATCTACCCCAACCATTGAGTTGGCGTTTGGGTTCTCTGGTAAGGGATTCAAAGGGGTTGAACCCTCTTACCTACTAGTCACAATAATAACACTATCAGTATTACAGTCCTTTCTAGAGATGAGACTCTTGATCTTACCTCCGGTGATATTCCTGGTGTGATGTAGTTGAGTCATGACCTTGGTGTTTCCCCAGACTCTTCAGATTCCTCTGCTACTTCCAATATCGAGCTATAGGCCTCCTCTTCATCGCAAGACCCTTCGTCTTCCTACAATAGAAGTTCATGTTCACTTTCCTCGAAAAAACTATGATTTTGTCTCCCTCTTTCGGTCTTTCTTATTTTCCCTTATCTGAATCTCCTTCCACTCCTTAGGAATCCATCTTCTAGTTCAGGTTCTATACTTCCAGGGAACATCTCAACTCACCCTTTCCCATTTTCTTAATATGCCGTCTGCGACATAGCCTCCTTCCCAAGCATGTGAATCAACTACTCAACTGCAATATACCCTTCTCATAGATGAGCATCTTGATCCATGTACCGATAGATAACAAATAATTTCTTCAGGGTGCTTGGAAAAAATTTCTTTTAGCCTCACTATATGAGATTATAGTGTCTACTCCAAACTCAATAATGTATCCTTGCAAGATACTGTCAACCCAAAAATCAACAGCTCTAGAGATGGTGTTACTTACACTGGTTACCTCGCAAACCAACTGATCATTCCATTCGACGGCTTCTCTTCTTTGGAAATTTACCTGTCTAGTCGCCAATCTTGACAACCACTTGTGTAGTATAATGGGAAACTCTGTAAAGAAGATCTCTTGGATATCAGAGTATATATACTCATCCACCCAGTTTTTTGTGCTCAACCATGATCCTGCACTCTCTTCTTGGGTGAATACTAGCGTCTTAGACTCCAGCCAGTCCTCTATCTCTTTCTTTAACTCAAATGATTAGGGTCCCAATAACGAAACCATTTGTTGGCCTCTTTCTCCTTCTTGTCTCGACCCGCGGTTCAACAACACCACCACACCAACAATAAACCACAAGACATCAACCCGACAGAGCAAGCTAAGTCAACAGGTCCCGGTAACGAAACCATTTGTTGGCCTCTTTCTCCTTCTTGTCTCGACCCATGGTTGAACAACACCACCACACCAACAATAAACCACAAGACATCGACCTGACAGAGCAAGCTCAGTCAGCAGCACCTGCAAGGCAGGCGCAGTCTCACCCGAGATACCTAATGGGTAACTGCCAGAACCATGTTTCCATAGTTGGCGAGGTATTATAGTCCCTTGGCGCGTGGCTAAGGCACTGAACGAAGGAAATAGGATGATGGATTCTATTACTGCACGACTAGGCACAACTGTATGCCAGTGTGTGTGCAACACGACCCTATCCATAACCTCAACAACTGGTGCAACTTGTGCGATGCAACTAATTCCTTATACTGACAGATAGGGTGCAACGTATGCTTTAACTTAGGGAATTAACCATAAACTTATTCACACATTCCAGCGGTGCTTAAACAATCATTCATTCACTGATTAATAATATGGCGCCATACATTCAACAGTAGCTCATCAACATACAGTAAGTAAATACTTGACATTCACATAAACATTCAACATTAATCAATCATTCAACACAGGAAATCACGTGGAAACCCCTCTGGGAAAAACCACCAAGGTGCTCTTCATCTGGCATGAGAAATGGATATAGCACCTTGCAGTCTGTCGCCTGCAAAATAATCTTATGATATGTCTTTCTGACTCAATCTTCTTACTCTCATGATCTCTAGTCTATTCTTCTATCTACTCCTACCGATACACACACAGCCTGGATCAACTCTTCTACCTACTATATGTGCACTCACCTACAGATTCCTTCTACTTCTAGCGGTTTGCGCACACAGCTGCAAGATCCATGGCTCAATAGCCTTCTTCCTCTACTAGACTCCTCTCTGAGTCTTCTTCGCTCTAACCCTAACTTCCTTAACAAAACTGAACATAACAAAATGGTGAACCACACCAGGAACCAACATCCAACCAAAATACAACGACCAACAACCCTTATACAGAATGGGTTCTTCCTATTTATAACTTCTACTGGACCATGCAGGGTTGACTACATACTGCTCATCTATTACAGGTCGGAATCAGCTGTAAAAAATGGTTACAAGTTGTCATGGACAGACACAAGGCACTATTAGCCTGACTTACATATATTCCTTCATACGTGTGTTGTCTGTTGGCTTACTCCATCTTTAGCAGCCATGATCTTCCTGACTTGTTGCTTTCTAGTCGTTGCCCATCTGTACTTCTGCAAACTCACCTTTCCTCCATCACGCGCATGTCCTATCCTTCTGCGCCGGTCCCTTTGTTTCCTTTGTGACCTACTTTCCTCCTTGTCGTGCGCCAATTTTCCTTCCTTGTGCATTTTTCCTCGCCCAACAACTTTCTTGCCAATACTTACCTTAGGTACTCTTTGCATCGGATCTATTAGTGGTACCCTTGTCTCCAATACATCATTTTTTAGGGATTGCAACAACACCTTCACTTGGTGAAAATAATCTGTGGCATGTTGCTTTAATTGTGCTTGTATTTCACTGGTTACTCTAGTAATTGCAGCCAATATCTTGTTTGTACTTGATCGTCTGAGAGCTTTGTGATGCTTCTCCCTTCCCCTGGCTCAAAGCAGTGTTTTGTCCGTGCCTCTTCCTATTGCTTCTCCAGCTCTGATAATGTCAGAGTCGCTAATGATTCCTCGTTAGAATCCTTCACTTGCTCTTGCTCGATTGGAATATCTTGTGGTAGTCCTGTTTTTGTATCCAAAAATTCGTCAATGCTGACTAGAATTTTCCACTGTGGCGGCCATTAGTCGATGATAGAATCCAACTCTTCATCAGTCAACTTGTACTGCGTTGTCAATCACGGATGCTCTGTGTCATTCCTTACCTAGATGTGGATAGCATGTGGGCCTATTGTGAATCACGCAAGCCTCCTATACTTTGTCATGACCTCATTTGTGAGGAGTGGGGATTTTCCTTCTGCCTCCTGGTGTCCATCCAAATATAAGTAAAACTAGATGTTGATGTATGTTTTTCGCGCCTTGTCATTGAGCTCCCATATATTTTTGTACCGCGCTCCTCTACAGGTTTTAACAGCTTCAAAATCCATTCATTGATAATACTTTGGTTCCATCAACCTCATAAGTGCAATCAATATCATCAACCATGATTAAGTGAATGGTCTTCTCCCTTCTTGTGTCAATACAATGTATTCCATCAATTGGCTCAAATCAAACAGTGCCCAATTCATCTGAACTCCTGCTGCGCATTACTCCACGCATGCAATAACTCCTGACGTGCACTAGTTTGGTCTGTTCTTGCGCATGATTTTCATGGCCAACAGCTTTGCTGCAATTCGAAATCCTTTGTCATTTATGGTGTTAATGACATATGATCTCTTGTCGCGTATCACATCGTACTTCTTATTTATCCTCGCAGCCAACTTTTTGTCGTTGTCCTTCTCTCTAAAGTATTGGGACATATCGACCCATGCCTTGGGAAAGTCAATGATTTGTGATATCATGTCAATCATGATAGGTATTTTTGTATCCATCCATAGATAGACACCATGGAAACATGATAGAAACTACTTCACGCAAGTGTTAACCTCCGTCAAACGCCCAAAATGTGGCATGTGGGTGATGGTCAGCAGCCCTGACCGCTACAACCCCAAGGCCCGTTGCGCTGGTTCCCTAGTAACGGGACCCTTGTCTCCACGCGGTCAATGTTCATATGTCTCCTCAATTCATTCTGGATATGCCAGAATGTCGTGATCACTGTATTGCAGCTTTTGCAACTGCGGAACAATGTTCATTGTTACGTGTACTCCTTCTGTGTCGCCGACATCTTGATGTTGTACTTCTGATTTTTGCCAAGTCGAATCACCGACGCTCTAGGCTTCTACGGCGGTACATAGCCCGGGATATTTTCTAGCTGCACTTAGTGGCATGGCAATGTGTAGCTCATGTGACACTCGAACTCCATCTGATAGTTGGGAGTCGAGTTAAGTCAAACCCCATTTGGAAGCTAGGACTCGAGATAACTAGGAGTTGTTATATTAACTACAATAACTTTATATTAACATTTAAATTAACTATTAGATACAACTATTGGGTTAAATCCAATGATGATACAACTATGAGCACAACTTCAACTATAGCTTTAACAATCACAAATTACACAATTTAAGTGGTTGTTATATTAGATTAACTCTTCGATACAAGTAATTGAAACATTCTTTAGGGAAAAAAACATTATCAATGTGTCAAATATATGCCTCTCAATGTATTCCGAACATATTAATCTTATTAATATGGTTGTTGCTAGTAAAATTATAACTTATAAATATTATTATATTTTTTTATTTAAGGTTATAACTTATAAATGTTATTGTATTTTTTTTAAATTTAAAAAAATGTAATGCACGTTTAATTCAAATTTGTATAAACACAAAATTCTGTTTAAGCTCTCACTTAAATTTATGCCAATAGAATAAAAATTAAATTTTTGAAAAATGGTGTGCATGCTATTTAAGTTTTATTAGCATCATGAAATTTAAGGCATTAACAAAAAAATTCTAATACTATACAACAAGTGGAGTCCCGAACCACGAACCACCATAATGACATATATAACAGGTAGAGTCTCGAACCACGAACCACCATAAAGACATCTGTAACAAAGGAAAATATTACTACACAACAGATGGAGTCGTTAAGCATCGAAAATATGAACAGGTGGGTGAAATGAAGGACTTATGGTTACATATTTTCTATATACCATACGAAGCGAAGCAATAATTAATACGTTTTATTTTGTAGGCGCTCTCTTATTGAGTGGCCTGGTGACTGCTTAGAACGCACCCATTTCGATAGCTCTCCCAATTAGTTGTTGGTATCCAGTTCAATTTCAACAGGGTGGGGTACAAAGCAACCACTGCAAGAGTCATCTGGTTGCGGACAATGTTGGGAATCTTATTGGGGAGAATAGTTTTAGGGAGATTAAAGGTGATTGTTTAAATCAAAATAAATTATCGATAAAAAAAAGCATGATAATAGTTTGTGAGAGACTATTTAAAGAGATTAATGCAATTTTTTTAGGATAAATATCAGCTAATGTTAATCGCTGCAAATAATTAGTACACTGAACAATTGCATCCATATTGTTGAGGCCTCCACAAGTCTGGTGCTAATAATTACTATAGTGAAAAATTGCATCAATATTGTTGAGGCCTCCATGCTACTACTGTACATAAGGATGGAGATTCATGTTGCGGTAGTATCATCTCTTCTTCGTGGATGCACGCCATTAAGAGTTAGTATTTCTTAGTATTTTTCATCTATGAACATAAACAAAAAAAACTATCTATGAACATAAACAAAAAAATTTAGTTGGTATTAGTTCCATTGACCTTAAACAACTAGAAGCTCCTACGTTGCGAAGTCACACACCAACTATTAGGATTCGTGGAGATCCAGTTAGGGCTCAATGCACAGTAAAAACTAGTCCAAAAGGATTGGTAAGTGATGGTTTTCCATTGTACTTTTATTAGAAGTTGTATTTTGAATGATTTAAATAGTGTATCGTTGGTCCATAGCTGGTGGGATTTGTGGAAAGCTCATCCAATTAGGGCTTAATGCACAAATTTGATAAATACATTTTTAACATTAAAAGTTGTGTGTTTTTCCCAGCCATATCTTCTTCTTGGGAGGGAATTCCAAATTGTGGCTTATTAATGTTTGAAACGGCAATGATTCATTGATTATCTTATGCCTCTCCCTCTATTGTCACCCCCCTTGACAGTAACTAATCTGAGAAAAGTGAAATTAGCGATGCCAGGTTACCAAGCCAAATCTGGTGGTGTTAAAGCACTCTGCCTACAATTGGCTAATTGCAGCTGGGTCTGACAAAAAAACATCAATTTCTAGAAATATTTTATGGGATTTACACAAATAGAATGCTCGTGTAACAAATCTCCATGGAGCAATAAACTATTTTGTGAACATTTGTTGAGTGTCTGTATGCTTCTGGAGAAATTTAAATATTATATCAATATGTGTTTGTCACTGATTATAAATTTGGTTTACCATCACATAGCTGCGAGGTATGACATTATGTCATAATGGCGCCCAATAGTTGGCATAATCGTGTGGTGTATTTCAAATGTTGGATGAGTTTAACAAAGTTTAGGCCATGCACACATGCATCTAGCATATGGGAGCATCAACTTCCAGAACCTCGGCGAGTGCATGTGCTCTCCCATGTCCACTAAGATGCACCTACCTATCGTCCAAGGGAATTCTGGATAATTGGGAAGGTGATGTTATATACCTTCACATACCTTATTGTTTCTTTTCTTATGAAGGGACGAATAGTTGAAGGATCAGAGACGAAAATGGACGAGCTAGAGAAGTCATGGTTGAGGTAATAACCCACAGTTCAATCTCTTTTTTGTGAAGTAAAACGCAATTGCGCTCTTCACTTCTCAAAGCTGAAATGAAATTATGAAACATGGATTTTACAGTTCCGTTGAATGAATAAGTGACAACCATGAAACTATATAATTTGCTCTTTCAGGGCACATATTGTTACAAGACTATTTATTTTTCACAATGTCCATGCCAATGTGATGGATTGTAAATGAAACATAAAAAATAATGGAAGTGTAAGAGAAACGAGGAGGTGCGACATTTTAACTCACTGTGACTTGTAAAAGCTGACTAGATATATTCTTAACCAGAACTGATCGTCGACGAGATATGTTCTTAACCAGAACCCACTATGGGAAGAAGTGTTTGCTGTTGTTGGAGACGAACTCTCATGGTGCGAGACCAACTCGTGTCCTTCAGGCCAGAAATTGATCACAGGAAAGAAATGCACACGAAATGTGTGAACAATATATACGCGAACAACTACCCAGCAGCAGCAGTTGTAGCTAGGATGTTCACGATCTTCATGGAGCTTATTATCGCCATCTCTGCATATCTAGAGCAAGGTAATATCCCACACAATTTCTGGTCTCCGGGATGACTATGATTTGCTTCAACTGTTGGTTAATTTCAGGAAATAACCTAAGACTTCTATGATGATGGCAGGAAAAGAATATAATGGACTTTCTTTGTCAATGGATCTGAGAGTTTGGACTGATTTGAGCAAAAGGTGGTGAGTTATCGCAACAGATGGCACGGTTCATTCAAATCCCAATCGGAAATTGAAATATTTTAGTCAAAGTATAAATATGAAAAACTTCCTATTGACAGGTGTGAAGGAAGTGGCCATGAATGAAAAGGAGAGCATTAACAGTGGCCAAGGCCGTGGAAAGAATGATGAAAATACTTTGGACAAATTTCAACTTGGATAAAAGCCAACGCAAAGCAATAGAAATATAATTACGCAAATTAATAGCATTATCACTAGACAATGTCTAATGTTTTATACATAAATGTCATTGATACATGACTTCTCAGTTATTTTAATTAAATAATATTAACAAGTGACTTTGATATAAAATCCAACGCAAAGCAAAGCAATAGAAATATAATTATGCAAATTAGTATCAATATCACTAGACAATGTCTAATGTTTTATACCTGAATGTCATTGATACTTGTGCATACCGTTGATACATGGCCTGTCAGTTATTTTAATAATATGAACAAATGACTTTAATATTAATGATTTAATATTAACAAGTGACTTTAATATTGTTGATTTTGGATATTATAGTGCTTCTCATAAACAACCAGATTCTCAGCATTAAATATATTTCCAATGCCAAAAAGCCGGCCATCCGCTTCAGAATAAGAAATAAAAATGAATAACCAATAACATCCAAAAACATCAATTATACTAGTAATTGCCTCAAAAAGATGTAACAATACGCCTATAGGTTGTTGTTGGAGGGTGGAAAGGGGAAACTAAAAAAAAACTCATGAACTAAAGTTTTCCACTGGTGTAGAGTTTGCCTTGTACCCTGACGATGATCACAAATAAACTACCAGTGTTGCAAGAAAGGAAAAGGAATGGTCAACCCTAACTATGATCACAAATAAACTACCAATGTTGTAAGGAAGGAAAAGGAATGGTCAACTTTAAAAATCCCTTCCAAGATAACACACATATGCATTCGAATATTAAATGTAGGAAGAATTAGCAACTAACTAAACACAGTCAGCATTTTCATAGCACTTCTGTCACCCAAAGCTACAAAACCTCTTCCAAAAGAGAGTATTTCAATGAAATGCCTAATCCTTCTGGCTTGTTAATCATCAAGGAATGGTAACAAGCAATCAACAAATTGATTCACTACTTTTGATTGTGCCATATATTTGCCCAATAATTTAGAAAGAAATTAGCTCACATTTCCTAGGTTTTGTAATAGTTTCTTCTAGTCTCATGCGATTCAAACTCGTATTCTCAATAGAATTGAGTGGAATCTTCGTCGTATTGAAGAGTACTCATTTTAGCATATTCAAAGGCAAAATAATAGCGTTGCTGATAAACTCGCCAATGAAGCCACTTAATTGGACAAAAGGTGTAATGGTGATAAATAACGACCCTCCATTGGATTCGGATGTTTGTAATCACTCCTTGAGCAACCTTAATGAGGGGGGTAAAATGTTGTAGTATGCATTTCCAAATAATTGGAAAATTAGGGGTTTATGAATGAATTTTTGGTGGCATATGGTCATGAAATCTCCCTGGCGATCTCAAGTTACTCACCATTTATTTCGCACACACTCAAATCTTGTGTTTGTGGTCTCTCGGCTCTTGCAACAAGTTTATAATGGTTCATTCAAAGGTAATTATGGAGTTTATAGTGGAATCTTGGGGAGCGAGTGGGATAAATATGGAATGGAGGTGAGTGCCTGGTTATTGTCTTGGATTATTTGAGGCATCGCCACTTGGAATTGATTTGGTAGTTGTTTTCCTCTCATGGTTTGGTGTTTGCTTTAATGTGGTAGAGGCTTGGATGATAGGAGAACATATTGAATCTCTTTCAGAATTGGGTATTTTCTTTGAGGTGGTAGAGTCTTAACCGTTGGGGAAACAAGTTGGAGAGAGTTGAGCATAGGCTGGAGAGTCTCGAAAATTAATTGGAGTTCGAGGATCAATTTTGTGGTCATTTAGAGAATAGGGTGGAGAAGCATGAAGGGAAATTGGTGCAACTTGTTGTTGGAGGATAAGGAGGATAAGCGGTATGTTTAAGGTCTTTCTTGGTCTATTTTGTTTCTATTTGCTTATATATTGTCACTATGTTTTTCTTTTGGGTCAGTTTGTAAGAAGTGCTATGAGCTAGACTCTATGGTATTTACATTTTCTTGTTTTGATGTATAAGGTTAGGGTATTTTTGAAGTCCTTGGTTCTTAAACAGGGCATTTTGGGTTGCTTAGGATTTCCTTATCCTTTTTAATATAATCATCCTAAATGTTTCTCTGTTAAAAAAATATTAACTTTCTCTATCGTTTTATAATCATGTTGATTCTCAACAAGTATTTGAGGTGGGTTTATCGTATTAGGGAAGTACAAGAACTTTTATAACCCCTTGGTTCCTAAAATTTGATCATAAATTTATGTTTTTACTTGATTTTGAGTTTGGGTTTGTCTTCCCTATTTACCATTACAGTTATATATTTTATTAGTCTTTTAGGATATTAGGAGTACTTTGGACACCTACACAAAATTAGATCATGAAAGAGTTGTGATAGGTTTATGTATATATGCTCATATTTGTTTTCATATAAACCTTAATAAGGGTCTTCCGAACAAAATATCTCAAATAGAAAAAAATGTAAATGTCCATAGGTCTTGGATTATGCAAACACAACATTCAAGTCTAGGATATGTGTACCTCCAAGACATATATAAGTTATTTTTCCTCGTGCTCAAGCCCATCCTCCTAGGAAACAGGGACCAAATCAAAATTGAAGATCTAGAATTTTTTGAAGGAATCAATGTCAAATAGTGATATTGCTCTAGATGAGCTAAATTAACAACCACAAGTGTTGATTAAGGAATGCACTCCTTCCTAAAGGGTCGGAATAACAACTACTAGTCTACTACTAGGACCGAAACGAGCTCAAAATTTGTGCCTACTACCTATGTGAACCTCGCTACCAATGTCCACTCTTTTTTCGTCAAAATGAAATTCAAAAGGCCGGTTTGATAAGTCCTCCTCTACAAGACTTCATTTCTTGCATGAATATCATGGACTCACGAACTATAAAGAACACTCGATGTCATGCAAATACAAATAATGGCATGTACAATGGTTATTAATAAAATTAAAAAAAACAATTGTTGGCTCAAGAATAGTCTTCAATTTGATGGGTGCCATGAGCGTGATGTAATCTTGCTCAATCCTTCCAAATATTTGTGGTTTCTCACAACATTTGTCCTTAGCACTACCAAAATACATATAAAAATTACTTGTCTTTACATCCTCTTCTCTTTAAATCCTCATCTCATAGTCATAACTAAGGATTATTATGCCTCCACATCCTCACCTTATAATACGAATTGGGTCAAGGCCCAAAGAAAACCATAAAATATAAAATGTGTCAAGACCCAAAGAGTAAGATACAAATATAAGTCTTATATTAAATTTACCTTATAAGTCTTTAATTAATAGTATCAACTGAGAATTGACACGTTGGATGGTTCTGATATTCTTATCACTCCTTACCAATGTGATTGCAAGGCATTCTTTGAAGGTGAAGTCCATAATTTTAGGTCTTCTTCCTCATTATCATGCCTTTTGGTAAGACAATTGTCATAACCCCAATTTTCCGAAAAATTTAAAAATTTTTAAAATAGCATATATTCTTAATAAATGCAGCCATTAACTAAATTGATTAGTTTTATGTTACTAGAATTATAACTGAAAGATCTTTTGATTATACTTATCCTTAAAGAATAGTTTCTCTTCAGTTACTGATTTGTTTTCTGTTTGCGACTACAAGGGGGATTGTCATGATAAACTAGGCTTACTTAGCTTCTGAGCTAATGTAGCAGTTTTCCTTCTCTTACAGATATACAGGTAATATGTTCGGGTCGCTGCTAACAAATCTCTAAAGTGTTCAATAACGATTTGTTGTACAAATTCATTCAGTAAAAGTATATACATGCTAGTCAGATTTACCAGGCTTCTAAAGGTAAAGCTTTAACTATAATCTCTTTTAATATCTTACTGATAGAGAGTTGAATTCTGCTAGTAAAGATGATAGTTATTTTTCCTTCATGATAGCAGGATTAAGTATCCCTATGGAGTACTGAACCATTTGATGTGTCTATTGAAATGCAAGTGTAAAAGTAAATTAATGTTTCTTATTTAGCACAGTAAGTATAATTGGGTTACCACATCAAGATCTAATTTTAAATTGCTCATAACTACTGTATCTAAACAAGATTGAAATGGTAACTGCAACTGTAAAAAGATAAGGAGGTTTAAGTATCAAATCCATACTTTTCTTATTTCAAGTATTCACAAGGTTTATTACTTGATACAAAACTTCCTTTAATATCTTAAGGATCTGCATTGTCTTGGAATACTACTTTTATTCCATGTTCAAAGTTTGTATGGAAACAAAACCTTCTAAAATCATTCCTAGGTTTATTATACTCATAATTAGAATATTATGTCTATTCTAAAGTCAAAGGTTTGTTGGTAAGATTACAGAACATTTTCATACTTATTATACTCAAATGCCAATTACGATGTTCTTGTCCATACTATCAAGCCAAGAATGCTGAGTTTTCTCAAGCTATCAGTCAGATATTGACTTATAATATATTCTATAACCCTTGGGCTTGAATTTGATAAAAGTCTATTTGTCACCATGAAAATGGTTCTATGAATATTAGTAGTATTTTTATCTTACAAACAAAGAAAGTTCACCAGGTTAAGAGTAAAACCATCATCATGTTCAAATGATCATTTCATATGAATTATTACAATTCTATAAACCTTATATTATTATTCCCTTTACTTCATTTGCAAATTATTGCTATATATAAAATAGAAAGAAAATAAGTTTATAAATAAACTGGTCCATGATAATTAATCTTACTTCTTTACTCTTATATCTTATTATAAACAAAGAAAAATAATTCTCCATACCTAATTGTATGAGACCGACGATGAAACAAATCCATACTATAATGTTTTATAAACACTATCCTAATGTTTATATGGTAAATTTTATAACGCAGGTGATGGTTTATGGTATGATGAACTTTATGGAATCCCTGCGATATGATTAGGGTTGTGGAAATAAATCATTGGTTATTCTTTGTCATGGAACATTAGAGTTCATACCCACTGCATGGTAATTATCAATAAGGCTACGTGGACTCTTCCCAGCCACGCACTGTCGTTTATAAGGGTTTGACTTAACCCTAGTCTTCATTTCTCCACTGCCTGCAGGCCTTCGGCCGCTCTGCAAAACCTTCTGGTCCATCTCGCTGCTCGCACTGTCTGCTAGTCGACTCCTTTGCTGGTTTAGTTCCTTGTGGTTTATCTACTGCATTGTGTGGAGGGTTACTGTGTCAAGTAGTTTGTTGTTGGCCGCTGAGTAGTGTTATAATACCTAGGGTTTCTCCATCGTGACAGGTACTCCTTTAGTTTCCCACGAGCTCAACCTTCTCTGCGACGAATGAAGGGTTTACCCTTCCTCCTGCTCGTGGTAGTCTTGTTGTTCATTGGTGGCCATATTTCTATCAGGCATTAAGGTAAGTTGCAGTTTTCTTTCGTTCTCTTTTTCTTTCAAACAAAATCTTAAGCAACAACAATTGGCATGATTTTAATATTTAGCTATTTTTGTTACAGGGTTAATCTTCTCCTTTCGGCGTGGAAAGGTGCGGAACTTCGCCAGCTGGCTTCTCCTGGTAAGCCTGGTTTTACCCATGGCGTACTCCTCCTTGTTGGTCCTCTAGGGCAGTCATGGCTTTGACTTCGCGATGTGTAACTCTTGTTGTTACTTTGGTTCATTTAGTGAACCCTAACGCTGTTAAAAAGAGTTCGGCTCTTCGTTTATTATGGAAAACTTGGCTGAAGCTGAGACTGTGGGTTTTGGGTCTTGTTTGAAAACTGTGTAAAGCATGTATAAAGATGTATTACTGTTTGTATAGGCTGTAAGTTTTACTTTGTTGTAAATGATACTGGCAGCCGTGAGGTGCCAAGGAGATAAAACTCCATCCTCAGTACATATTTTAATTTTTGTCAGGGTTTACCCTGAACTTGGAGCTATGCGCTGTCCATGCTACTTTTCTTAAATTAATATTATGTTACTACACAGTTTTAAATCCATTACTGTTTAAATTTGGCTTATTAAACTTATCTGTCTTCGTTACATTTGGTTCCTGTGAATTTGATAAAATACTTGATAAACTATATAATTTTAAAGGTTTAAATGACATTCAAAATTCATTGACTGTATAACCAAGGTTACAGGTTTTTATACTGAAATTCCTGCTAATGAGAAGGGATAAGATATTACTGTGATTTCCAAATAATATAAAATTTATATACAGTAATTAATAGGATATTAATATCACTGCTTATAATAACCTGGTTATTCTTCCTGTAATACTTATTACTTTTCTTATTTGTTCTGCTTAGGATCTTTTATAATTATATAAAGTAATAGTAGTTTATTCTCAGTTTATAAATAATCTGTGGTTAAAGTATTCTCCAAACTTATTGTTAATTAAATTTATTGTCAAGGGTTCTGTACTGGCTTTATACCCTAACTTACTAATTATTAGAAAAACTGTAATTTTTTATGCATAGTTTATACCTTTCAAATTTATGTAGAGTCTTTATACTCTCATTATATTTTAATAATGTCCTCAAGTATTATTTATTTACCTTATAATACATAGAGTATAAATAGTTTAAGTTTTCATTTACAATAATAAGAATATTACCTTAAGTGTTACATTAGTAATACTCCTATATTGTATGTAATATAAGTTTATTGTATTTATACAATAAAGATATTATCTCTTTTGTGAATACCAATGTTTCCATGATTACTATTTAATTTAATTTATAACATACTGTTATTTAATTAGTTTATCTGTTTAGTTATGATGCCTATGTATATAATAACATTCATTTATCATCTATGAAATAAGGTAACAGTTCTGTTATCTATTTGAGCTCAGTCGATATAAAAGAAAATTTAGTAATTAAATAACTACATCCTTAACCATAAATACAGACTAACACAACTAGGTTTTAACTGAAGAATCTAAACAATATTTAATTACTTCTACTATCAGTATTGTCTTTTCAGCATAAAGAAGTTAGATTCTTTCAAACTGGAAGAAAAACAATTATAAAGTTTAAACAGCAGATACACTTAGTCTATCTTTTTCTTAGCACAACTATTACATTCTTCTAAAATAATAGGATTACTGAGAATGATATATTGTTCAAGGAAATAGTTTTTATCTATGTGCATAAACAGCTGTCAGTGAAGCAAATAATGTCTTCCGGTGTTACGTAAAGAAACAATCTACTATTCTACCATCTCATCATACTATCTGTTTATAATTTTTACCCCTGTGCTGGAGTACGTTCTGGTAAAACCCAGATGTGGAAAAACACAGTGGTCTTTAGTTTTCATCAACCAATTCTATTACTGATAAACTAAACACTCTCATAAATAAACCATTTAATAACTACTAACATATCATCCAACCATTCACGGTTACTAAAACAAAGACAGTTAGGTGACAGAACCTGCTTAAGCTTTGGACAACAACAGCAATGGGAGGCCGTTCCTCCATACCAATTCCTCGAGAGCGCTCAAACAACGACTCCTCAGGACCCCCGAGCTTGCTCTGGTCTCCATGGTTGGAACTAGGTGCAGCAATAGTCAGATACCAGTCCTCAAACTCAGTGTTAATCCAGAACTTATCAGTAAGTTCTCCCAGCTAATAAGCTGTAATAAACCAAGTTACTGCAACAATCCTCTCAGAACAACTTCCTTACTATTTTCCCTTTTTCCCCAAATGAATTCCTAAATAGCATTCCACCTGAATGTTTCTTATCTGGAAAAATAACTGAGCTGCCTTAGCTCTATTCATTGGGTACTTTTAAAAGATTTTCCTAGGTATTTTTGGGTTAGTTGTCATTTAATGATCCACCTACTCTGATCCCACTTTCTTGGGGGATCATGACCCCAAATATAGGGAATTTGCCACCTGCAACTTAGGAAGTGTTTGAGGATGCTGCCACTTGTCTTTTGCCCTCCACCTAGTTCCATCCACCAGTTTGACCACTAACCTCTTTTTAACAGCTCTCCAATGCTGTTGTCTCCGCAATTTATTTATTAATAATAAAATATTATGAATTACATTCCACTTCTGTTGACTCTGATGAGTCATCAGTTCCTACTTAGCATTAATTTAACATAATGTCTCAGGAATATAATAAAAACAATTAACATTATTTTACAAAATTGGGGTATGTGACATACACACCCCCTTAAAATGTAACATCGTCCTCGATGTTACTTATTCTTCATCCTCTGCAACCTCCTGGAACAGATTTGGGTATGCTTCCCGCATCTTACTTTCCAGTTCCCAGGTAGCTTCTTCAGGACTAAGGTGCTTCCATTGCACCTTCAACTGTCCAATTGTGTGGTTCCGCAGAGTAATTTCCCTTCTCCCGAGGATACAGTCCGGTTCCACCAGAACTTCTCCTTCAGGTTCCACCTGTACAACATTCCAATCAATTACATGAGTAGCATCATGAACATACGTTTTCAGAACAGAAATATGGAAAACATTATGCACTTTCAAATTAGGTGGTACCGCAAGCTGATATGCAACTTGACCAATTCTGGATAAAATTTCAAACAGACCACAGTAACGTGGTGCTATTTTTGCACAACTCCCCAGTCTTAGGGAGATTTTCTTTGGTCTTACCTTTATAAACACGTGCTCACCCACCTGGAACTCCTTGGGAGTTCTTTTTAAATCTGCTTGGCTCTTTTGTCGATCCTGTGCTACCTTCAAATTTTTCTGCACTTGTTTTACAATCTGTTCCATTTCCTTCAATAATTCAGGTCCTAACACCAATCTATCTACTAGATTATTCCAGAAGATAGGAGTGTTGCATTTACGCCCATACAGAATTTCAAATGGGCTGAACTTAGCTGATGACTGATAGTTATTATTGTATGCAAATTCTGCTAAATGCAAGTAGTCCTCCCACTTACCTGGCTGATCCTTAACATACATTCTTAATAGATCTTCCAGCACCTGATTCACTCTTTCAGTCTGTCCGTCCGTTTGAGGATTGAAAGAGGTGCTGAAATTCAGTGTTGTGTTTAATCCCTTAAACAAGGACTTCCAAAAATTCCCTGTGAATTTAGGATCCCTGTCTGAAATAATAACCTTAGATACTCCATGTAATCTAAAAATCTGCTTTAAAAATATATCAGCTATATTAGCATCCTTGTAAGTAGTCTTGACAGGAATGAAATGTGCTGCTTTACTTAACTTGTCAACCACCACCATAATTGAATCATTCTGATTCTGATTTCTGGGCAATCCTGTAATGAAATCCAAACTGATGATCTCCCATTTCCAACTAGGAATAGGCAAAGGTTGCAGTAAACCAGCTAGATGTTGGTGTTCGGTTTTCACTTGTTGACAATCCAAACATCTAGCTATGTACTCAGCTACTTCAGATTTCATATTAGGCCAGAAATATTCTTTTCTTAACATGGTGACAGTCTTTTGGTAGCCTAGATGTCCTAAGTAAGGGGTTTTATGAACTTCGTCCAGAATCAGTAATTTAACCTTAGGCACATTAGGCACATACAGCTTGTCTTTAAACAATAAAAATCCATCTCTATTTAGACTATAACCTTTTATTAAACTTTCTGTAGGTTCTTCTTTAGCTATAACTTGTAATTTTTTATAATTTTCATCATGTTTAATCCCTTCTGTCAGCTATTCATTTAAATCAGAAGCATAAGTGTTGATTATTGCCATAAAGTTCAGCTTTGCATTTCTGCTCAAAGCATCAGACACCTTATTTTCTTTTCCTTTTATGTGTTGAATTTTGAAATCATATTCACTCAAGAAGGCCAGCCACCTTGCTTGTCTTGCATTTAAGTTGGGCAGATCTAAAAGGTATTTTAGACCTTTATTATCAGTCATTAAAATAAACTTTCTGCCTATTAAGTGGTGTCGCCACATTTTTAAGGCATGTATAACAGCAGCAAGCTCTAAATCATAAGTTTCATAATTCTTTTCGTGGATCTTTAACTTCCTGGACTCATAGGCAATGACATGCCCGTCTTGAGTCAGCACACCGCCTAAACCATCATCACAAGCATCGGTGCATACCATGAAATCCTTATTTGGGTCTGCTATTCTTAGAATAGGCGCAGTTGTTAATAAGGTTTTTAATTTTTTAAAACTTTCTTCACATTTTAAGTTCCAATCAAATTTCTTGTCTTTCTTCTGCAAAGAAGTGATTGGATTAGCTATTTTTTAAAAACCTTCAATGAATCTCCGGTAATAACCGGTAATTCCCATGAATGACCTAACATCTGTTACGTCTTTTGGAACCGACCAATATTCGATTGCCCGAATCTTTTCAGGATCAACTGAAATCCCTTCCTTAGTCACTATGTGACCTAAGTACTAGATTTCATCCTTAAAGAAATCACATTTGCTGAACTTTGCAAAAATTTGTTGCTCTCGCAGTTCTTGTAAAACTATCCGTAAATGTTCCTTATGTTCCACTTCATTTTTAGAATAGATTAAGATTTCATCGATAAACACGACAAAAAATTTATCTAAGTATTTATGCATTATATTATTCATCATGCAGATAAAGACAATTGGGGCGTTGGTAAGCCCAAATGGCATTACGACAAATTCATAATGTCCATACCTTGTCCTGAAGGTTGTCTTGAAAATGTCCTCATCTTTAATTCTTACCTGATGATATCCTAATATCAGGTCTATCTTTGAGAACACCGTAGCTCCACGTAGCTGATCAAACAGATCATCTATGCGGGGCAACGGATATCTGTTTTTAATAGTCATCTTATTTAGTTGACGATAATCTATGCAAAGTCGCATAGTTCCTTCTTTCTTTTTAACAAAGATTATTGGTGCTCCCCAAGGGGATACACTGGGTCGAATATAGTTCTTATCTATTAACTCCTTTAACTGTGATTTTAGTTCATTAAGTTCTAAAATATTCATACGATACGGAGCTTTCGAGCTAGGTACAGCACCTAGCATCAGCTCAATAGTGAAATCTAGTTCCCTCCTAGGAGGTAATCCTGGAATTTCCTCCGAAAAAACATCAGTAAATTCATTTAAAATAGGAATATCCTCTATTTTTATTTTATCTTTTTCAGATTTACTTGCCTCATCTGTAATAGTTACAGCATAGGCTTTGCACCCTTTCATGACTGCTCTTTTAAGTTGTAAGGAAGAAATCTGCCTGATTACAGTTTTCCTAGGAATACCCTTAACTGTTACTGACTGTTCATTATTATTTATGCACGTAAAGGTTTTATCAAAATAGTTTAAAACTACCTTATGCTGCTCTAACCAATCCATACCAATCAGTAAATCATACGAGCCAAGTGGCAGAATATTTAGCTTAACAGTAGTTTTAAAATCATTCATAACTAAAGCACATTCTTTCACATAACATGTTACTTTCCTTTTTGCTCCAGTGGCTAATTGAACTAACCAGGAGCTATCAAACTTTTCAACAGTCAATTTACACTTTTCTACTATCTGAGGTGAAATGTAACTAAGACTAGCTCCTGGATCTATTAAAATGGTTACTGGGGTTTGGTTAACCATACCTTCTACTTCCACCATGGAAGTCTGATAATCAGCTTGGCGGTTCTCCAATGCTGCATTGATTCTGGGCATAGTCCTTGCAAATTCTCCAATAGTCATTTCATCCTGCACAGTATGAATATTGTTGTTTGGCTTTTTCCGATTTGGGCAGACCGAGGCATAGTGCGGGCCATTGCACTCCCAGCACTTAACAGGCTCCTTTCGTTCAAAATTCTTAGTGAAATTTCCATGATTATTTGGAACTTCCTTGCCCTTGAAGTTATTGGAATTATTGGAATTATGGGAAACACCATTTTTATTCCCCTGGAAATTCTTGCTGTTGGAATAATTTCTGTTCTTATTATTCTTAAAAAATTTCTGGGGTACAAATTCTTTCTTTTTAAACTCAAACTGATTACTGTTCTTTTTAGCCTTCCAGTTGGCTATACCTTCTTTCTTCTTGTTTTGCTCAAAAAAAAAAATTTCCTTCCTCATGGCTTCTTCCAGAGTCTTCGGGTTATCATACTCGATTCTGTCCTTGATATGATATGACAGACAGCTGAGAAACCGCTGTACTTTAGGTTTCTCATCAACTAAATAAGGTACATACCTTAACAAACTTAAGAATTTACTGTTTAAGTCCTTCATAGTCATGGATCCTAACTTTAACTCATAAAATTCTTTAGCTCTCTCTTCATAGTATTGTTCGGACAGAAATTTCTTCTTGAAGTACCTTTTAAAGGTACTCCAATTAACCTCCTTTTCCTTGATACCCTTAACTCTCTTCAGATCTTGCCACCATATGTCTGCTTTTCCAGAGAGATTATAGATTGCCATTCTTGCCTTCAGCTGATTTGAATAGTTGTATATCTGAAAATATTTCCTCATCCCAGATAACCAGGACTCTGCCTCTTCCCCTTTTTTAGTCTCTCCGTTGAAAGTTGGGGGATTTATTTTTTTGAACTCCCCGAAAATCTCTTCATATGGCATGTACTTTTTCTTTCTATTATACAACTCAGCCTCACTACTGTCACTAGTAGTGTAATAGCTTTGTTGTTCCCTAAATCCTTCAGATGAGGAACTACTTTCAGCTTTAGCTAGTTTCATCTTTTTAGATCCTTTCTGATGGCTAGCTCCCTCAGATTCGGTTCTTTTGCTCCTCCCTTCTGTCTGGAATTTTTCCATCAAAATTTGGTTTAACTCCTCCTGAGTCTTTAATATCCTCTCGTTATCCTTCTTGACTGATTCCATTTCAGTCTTTAAATCCTTTATAGTCTGCATCAGCTCTGAAGAGTGAGCAATTACCTCTTCTAACACAGGTTCTCTGGACATTTGTCTTGTCTCAGTGTTTGGAGACTCCTCCTCAGCATATTCTCCAAACTTATCCATACCTGCCTATTAGATTCAGAAAAAGAAATTTTCTGCTTTTCACATAAAACAAAATACAGATTAGTATATTATTTTTATTGTTCTACGGAAACTAGTTGGGCTGCATTGAGGCCTAGTATTTGAACCTGGATCTGATACCACATGTCATAACCCCAATTTTCCGAAAAATTTAAAAATTTTTAAAATAGCATATATTCTTAATAAATGCAGCCATTAACTAAATTGATTAGTTTTATGTTACTAGAATTATAACTTAAAGATCTTTTGATTATACTTATCCTTAAAGAATAGTTTCTCTTCAGTTACTGATTTGTTTTCTATTTGCGACTACAAGGGGGATTGTCATGACAGACTGGGCTTACTTAGCTTCTGAGCTAATGCAGCAGTTTTCCTTCTCTTACAGATATACAGGTAATATGTTCGGGTCGCTGCTAACAAATCTCTAAAGTGTTCAATAACGATTTGCTGTACAAATTCATTCAGTAAAAGTATATACATGCTAGTCAGATTTACCAGGCTTCTAAAGGTAAAGCTTTAACTATAATCTCTTTTAAGATCTTACTGATAGAGAGTTGAATTCTGCTAGTAAAGATGATAGTTATTTTTCCTTCATGATAGCAGGATTACGTATCCCTATGGAGTACTGAACCATTTGATGTGTCTACTGAAATGCAAGTGTAAAAGTAAATAAATGTTTCTTATTTAGCACAGTAAGTATAATTGGGTTGCCACATCAAGATCTAATTTTTAATTGCTCATAACTACTGTATCTAAACAAGATTGAAATGGTAACTGCAACTATAAAAAGATAAGGAGGTTTAAGTATCAAATCTATACTTTTCTTATTTCAAGTATTCACAAGGTTTATTACTTGATACAAAACTTCCTTTAATATCTTAAGGATCTGCATTGTCTTGGAATACTACTTTTATTCCATGTTCAAAGTTTGTATTGAAACAAAACCTTCTAAAATCATTCCTAGGTTTATTATACTCATGATTAGAATATTGTTTCTATTCTAAAGTCAAAGGTTTGTTGGTAAGATTACAGAACATTTTCATACTTATTATACTCAAATGCCAATTACGATGTTCTTGTCCATACTATCAAGCCAAGAATGCTGAGTTTTCTCAAGCTATCAGTCAGATATTGACTTATAATATCTTCTATAACCCTTGGGCTTGAATTTGATAAAAGTCTATTTGTCACCATGAAAATGGTTCTATGAATATTAGTAGTATTTTTATCTTACAAACAAAGAAAATTCACCAAGTTAAGAGTAAAACCATCATCATGTTCAAATGATCATTTCATATGAATTATTACAATTCTATAAACCTTATATTATTATTCCCTTTACTTCATTTGCAAATTATTGCTATATATAAAATAGAAAGAAAATAAGTTTATAAATAAACTGGTCCATGGTAATTAATCTTACTTCTTTACTCTTATATCTTATTATAAACAAAGAAAAATAATTCTCCATACCTAATTGTATGAGACCGACGATGAAACAAATCCATACTATAATGTTTTATAAACACTATCCTAATGTTTATATGGTAAATTTTATAACGCAGGTGATGGTTTATGGTATGATGAACTTTATGGAATCCCTGCGATATGATTAGGGTTGTGGAAATAAATCATTGGTGATTCTTTGTCGTGGAACATTAGAGTTCATACCCACTGCATGGTAATTATCAACAAGGCTGCATGGACTCTTCCCAGCCACGCACTGTCGTTTATAAGGGTTTGACTTAACCCTAGTCTTCATTTCTCCACTGCCTGCGGGCCTTCGGCCGCTCTGCAAAACCTCCTGGTCCATCTCGCTGCTCGCACTGTCTGCTAGTGGACTCCTTTGCTGGTTTAGTTCCTTGTGGTTTATCTGTTGCATTGTGTGGAGGGTTACTGTGTCGAGTAGTTTGTTGTTGGCCATTGAGTAGTGTTATAATACATAGGGTTTCTCCATCATGACAGGTACTCCTTTAGTTTCCCGCGAGCTCAACCTTCTCTACGACGAATGAAGGGTTTACCCTTCCTCCTGCTCGTGGTAGTCTTGTTGTTCGTTGGTGGCCATATTTCTATCAGGCGTTAAGGTAAGTTACAGTTTTCTTTCATTCTCTTTTTCTTTCAAACAAAATCTTAAGCAACAACAGTTGGCATGATTTTAATACTTAGCTATTTTTGTTACAGGGTTAATCTTCTCCTTTCAGCGTGGAAAGGTGCGGAACTTCGGCAGCTGACTTCTCCTGGTAAGCCTAGTTTTACCCATGGCGTACTCCTCCTTGCTGGTCCTCTAGGGCAATCATGGCTTTGACTTCACAATGTGTAACTATTGTTGTTACTTTGGTTCATTTGGTGAACCCTAACACTGTTAAAAAGAGTTCGGCTCTTTGTTTATTATGGAAAACTTGGCTGAAGCCGAGACTGTGGGTTTTGGGTCTTGTTTGAAAACTATGTAAAGCACGTATAAAGATGTATTACTGTTTGTATAAGCTATAAGTTTTACTTTGTTGTAAATGATACTGGCAGCCGTGAGGTGCCAAGGAGATAAAACTCCATCCTCAGTACATATTTTAATTTTTGTCAGGGTTTACCCTGAACTTGGAGCTATGCGATGTCCATGCTAATTTTCTTAAATTAATATTATGTTACTGCACATTTTTAAATCCATTACTATTTAAATTTGGCTTATTAAACTTATCTGTCTTCGTTACATTTGGTTCCTGTGAATTTGATAAAATACTTGATAAACTATATAATTTTAAAGTTTGAAATGACATTCAAAAGTCATTAACTGTATAACCAAGGTTACAGGTTTTTATACTGAAATTCCTGCTAATGAGAAGGGATAAGATATTACTGTGATTTCCAAATAATATAAATTTATATACAATAATTAATAGGATATTAATATCACTGCTTATAATAACCTGGTTATTCTTCCTGTAATACTTATTACTTTTCTTATTTGTTCTACTTAGGATCTTTTATAATTATATAAAGTAATAGTAGTTTATTCTCAGTTTATAAATAATCTGTGGTTAAAGTATTCTCCACACTTAGTGTTAATTAAATTTATTGTCAAGGGTTCTGTACTGGCTTTATACCCTGACTTACTAATTATTAGAAAAACGGTAATTTTTAATGCATAGTTTATACCTTTCAAATTTATGTTGAGTCTTTATACTCTCATTATATTTTAATAATGTCCTCAAGTATTATTTATTTACCTTATAATACATAGAGTATAAATAGTTTAAGTTTGCATTTACAATAATAAGAATATTACCTTAAGTGTTACATTAGTAATACTCCTATATTGTATGTAATATAAGTTTATTGTATTTATACAATAAAGATATTATCTCTTTTGTGAATACCAATGTTTCCATGATTACTATTTAATTTAATTTATAACATACTGTTATTTAATTAGTTTATCTGTTTAGTTATGATGCCTGTGTATATAATAGCATTCATTTATCATCTATGAAATAAGGTAACAGTTCTGTTATCTATTTGAGCTCAGTCAATATAAAAGAAAATTTAGTAATTAAATAACTACATCCTTAACCATAAATACAGACTAACACAACTAGGTTTTAACTGAAGAATCTATACAATATTTAATTACTTCTACTATCAGTATTGTCTTTTCAGCATAAAGAAGTTAGATTCTTTCAAACTGGAAGAAAAACAATTATAAAGTTTAAACAGCAGATACACTTAGTCTATCTTTTTCTTAGCACAACTATTACATTCTTCTAAAATAATAGGATTACTGAGAATGATATACTGTTCGAGGAAATAGTTTTTATCTATGTGCATAAACAACTGTCAGTAAAGCAAATAATGTCTTCCGATGTTAAGTAAAGAAACAATCTACTATTCTACCATCTCATCATACTATCTGTTTATAATTTTTATCCCTGTGCTAGAGTATGGTCTGGTAAAACCCAAATGTGGTAAAACACAGTGGTCTTTAGTTTTCATCAACTGATTCTATTACTGATAAACTAAACACTCTCATAAATAAACCATTTAATAAGTACTAACATATCATCCAACCATTTACAGTTACTAAAACAAAGACAGTTAGGTGACAGAACCTGCATAAGCTTTGGACAACAACAGCAATGGGAGGCAGTTCCTCCCTACCAATTCCTCGAGAGCGCTCAAACAGTGGCTCCTCAGGACCCCCGAGCTTGCTCTGGTCTCCTTGGCTGGAACTAGGTGCAGCAATAGTCAGATACCAGTCCTCAAACTCAGTGTTAATCCAGAACTTATCAGTAAGTTCTCCCAGCTAATAAGCTGTAATAAACCAAGTTACTGCAGCAATCCTCTCAGAACAACTTCCTTACTGTTTTCCCTTTTTCCCCAAATGAATTCCTGAATAACATTCCACCTGAATGTTTCTTCTCTGGAAAAATTACTGAGCTGCCTTAGCTCTATTCATTGGGTACTTTTAAAAGATTTGCCTAGGTCTTTTTGGGTTAGTTGTCATTTAATGAGCCACCTGCTCTGATCCCAATTGGGGATCATGGGGATCATGACCCCAAATATAGGGAAGTTGCCACCTGCAACTTAGGAAGTGTTTGAGGATGCTACCACTTGTCTTTTGCCCTCCACCTAGTTCCATCCACCAGTTTGACCACTAACCTCTTTTTAACAGCTCTCCCATGCTGTTGTCTCCACAATTTATTTATTAATAATAAAATATTCTAAATTACATTCCACTTTTGTTGACTCTGCTGAGTCATCAGTTCCTCCTTAGCATTAATTTAACATAATGTCTCAGGAATATAATAAAAACAATTAACATTATTTTACAAAATTGGGGTATGTGACAACAATAAAGAGGGCAGTGGCCTACATCAGCATGGAAAATGCTTTAGGCATAGAGGTTATATACATTAATTATTTTCATTAACTAATTTAAATTCCTATCGATGACTATCGATTCACTGAACCGTGGAATCGTACAAAACACAACAAATTTTAGAGCCCCGAGCACTTAATTACACACACCTATAACTTTCTCAAATCTAGCCATTAATAAACTTATTTTGGTATTCTGGTTCAATTTAAAACGAGTGTTGAGACTCAGACATACAGTGAGTTGCAAGGATGCAATTGACTTAGGCCCCTCCATCACATACATGTATGCTTTCACAAGAAGCGCTGAAAAAAAAATCTTTGTTTTTTACATTTTTTTAGGTGAAAAGGTTTGGTTAATTTATACTTGTCAATTAAAAGACAATTATTTATATTTTCCTTCATCTGAAGAGATGAGAGAATAAATGCCCTTCCAATTGAAATTAAGACCCACCCTTCAAATTTGATCACTAGTTCCAAGGGGTAAGATGGCCCACAAGGATGGAACATGCCACTGGAGATTTGAACTTATGATTAATGATTAATCTAACCGATATTTCCTTAATCAAGGATGCATTAAGTCATTGTGTGATCTGTTAGGTTTTCCAAACCTGAGTTCGTATTTGGTAATGATATTGTTTTTAGCAACAAGAATTGCCTTATAGTTATTATAGCTAAATGTAATTTAGAAAGTAAAAGCTTCAAGACAGAGAATAGGGTCTGTGAAGAGATCGTTCCAATTGAGGATTGAATCCCGAAGGTAGCTAATAAAGGTAGGTTCAAAGAACTATAAGTCCAATGTTGGTGCTCTTGGAACCCCCACATTATTTATGTCATGCTATCTTTGATAATATAGTCTGATGTTATTGTTGGAAAGTTTAGCCAAATTAGTTTTCAAATATGTTGTGTTTTTCTAGCTACAAATTGATGGCATTGTGGGATTATCTGGTGCTATAGTTTGTCCCTTTCCAATAGTATAGTCACCAATATATGTGTTTTCTCACCCTTTTCTTCTGTCGAGTGTGCTACAGTTTGTCTCTTTTCTTTAGGATCAAATCCCTTGCTTCAAGATTAAAGATATGCTCTTGATCTATCGTAACTTCTCCTTTCTGTATTCATTGAAACCTGGGAAAACCTCTTGATCAAACTCTGCAAGAAACTCTAAATCTGAATCTTCTTGATTGGTTTCAAGTCTACGGAAATTTACACCAGAATACCAACAAATTGTCATGAGAGATCCTAAAATTTTTAATAAAACTTTAACAAAATTCTAATTAAAGAAACAATAACACATTGAAAAACTAATTTAGTCAAACAATCTCAAATTCTTAATTTGGTGAAATCTTTCATAGGAAAGCATGATGTCCGCAAGCACTGGCTGTAGAATGTTTTCCTTTTTTGTATGAAAAAAAGAAGAAGCATTGGCTGTAGAATTTCTACGACTCCATAATCCATCAAATTGTTCAATCAAACCGATGTGAATATTTCACGAAACTTGCGTTCCTCTATACATAGTTATATCATGGAAATTTGGATGGATTTTATTTGGTAGGTATACCAACGATCGTGGGACTACGATAAGAAGGATGAGAAAAGAAATCTCCAGATGAAAATATTTCTACCAAATTCAAAGACAAAGAAATTTTCCAGGTCCATTTGATAAAATCGTTTTTAGGTCTTAGAGCACAATCATTGGTGGGAAGATGTAATGAATGGTTGGCTAAATGGCCAACCATTTTATCCAGAGCTCAGAAATCCCAATGTAAAAGTGGAGGGCAGTCAAACCAATAGAGATCACTGAGAAGAAACTCGCCCGAATTTTCAAGTGCTTCCTTCAGTGGCTTAAAATTTAAGAGCCTGGGTTTCTTTACCTGAGTGACTATGCCACCCATCTGATAGCATCCAAAGTTAGCGGTGTCTTCCTGGAGGTGGAAAGAATATGGTCTGACATTCACAACTTTTCTTGGCTTACCATCGTTGAGCTCAGTCATACCTTCTTTAAGTTCATAGAAAACAACAAAATCCCCATCCTCGAATTGGAGCCTCTCATAGTCATCCACATAGGACAGAAGAGCAAGATTGTCATTGGTAATAGAAGCAATGATGCCTGTGTGTGCCTCCTCACCATTCACATCAAACACACTAAACTTCGGTCCAAAGTCACAAAACACACTACCAAACACTCCCCGAATATCAGCATTGATAAAAGCAATTGGCGGTTGATGATTATGGCAGAAATCATTGTATTCAATAGTTTTTTCAACAATTATGTCTGTGAACACCACAACCTGCAAATGCAATTCATTACTACTTGGAGGCTCCATCATTTAATTTCAGACTTATTCACATAATGGGAACTTACCTAGAAACAATAGATGTTTTTTTGTGAAACTCCAAATCCATGACAGTCTATGAAACCCCATGACATGGTACCATTAATTGTTGTTGGAATGAACTGCAGTGGAGCAGGATTCAACCATTGTCAATTTTTAACAGAAATGAGAAGGATGGTCGACACAAATTGCAAGGGAGGGGATGCGTCAGGTACAGACATGGTACACGAAATAAAAACAGAGATGTAAACCTAATGAAGAATCCTGAACATGCAATAGCTTAAATTAATGCGCACGTGGGTTAGAGAAATTTGTACACATCATGTGGTTTAGAGACACGTGGCATGTTTTATTAGAGGAAGGGATGACCACCCTCCAACCAATCAGGTCCATTGTTTTACAAAATGGACCTCAGAGGAAAATGCCTTACGGAGTAAATATTTGAAGAAAATAATAAAAAATCAATGTCTAATGTAATACTTGAGAAAATTTGTGAAATTTTTTTAGTCCACAACCAAAGTAAAGTAATTTATAGCAACTCAAATCGAATACTATGGAGAAAATGTGCACAACAAACGATGCAAAATAAACCCCTGTGTACAAGAAAATATAAACAATGTGCACAGGTACACATGAAGCACCGTGCATGAAAAGGTGTTTAATCTAACATGCCCATGCTCATATTTACCAATTCATCAAAACAAAGAATAAAACAAACATTGAACACAACATAACACTAAAGGAAAACTATGATCACCACCTAGACCATTCAAGGCCATACAAGCCACTGTCATTTTGTTACCATTCACAAAATCTGTATTTATTGAGTTTAAATTGGATTTTTTAATGTTCAATACAAACTATTGGTGTCATTCTATTACCATTCATGAAATCTGTATTTATTGAGTTTGCATTGTATGTTTTAATGTTCAATACAAACTATTGGTGTAATCAAGAAGACTTTCTGAGCGTTGATATGATTTTGTGTCATCTTGTCAAGTCATATATACAATAATCATTGGTCAACGTTTTTTTTTTATCACCCCCTTAATATTGATCATGGATAATAATGTTTACATTAAAATGATTTCATACAACAATAATGGTCACATTTGCTACTTTAGGTCGTATGGTTAATTGTGTACCTATTTGAAACATATTAAGACACGAAACATACACATCGCCCTTCTTTTGAGATCTTTACTATTCATTGTGGATATTTTTATTTGCTTTCAACATAATAGGGAAAAAAGCATTTGATCACACACATTTGATAGTACACATCAACTTTCAAGATCCATATTCAACTCTTAACAATCACAAAATGAAACTTATTCATTGTGTATATTTTCATTTGCTTTCAACATAATAGGAGAAATAAGCATTTGATAGTAGACATCAACTTTCAAGATCCATATTCAACTCTTAACAATCACATAACAAAGCTTCTTTATAGAGTCATGTTTGCAATTTTTTCTGTCATAAACCTGCACTACTGAATGAGCCCACTAATGTGCTTTTCTTAATTGTGCACTCAACATTTTTTTGTGAAACAACTATCCATCCATAGTGTTTATGGAAAAAAATATTTAGATTCCATTCAACTTCGTGCTATAAACATGCCCATCTTTCTTGTAGATAGTTTTAATATGTCTTGTATTTTGGTTATGAAATACACCATTTGCTTGTGTCCATGATTACCACCTTCACCTGCATGAAAATTATTTAGAACAATGATTTGTAGAAACATCCTTATGTGAACCATTCTCAAATTTATCACTTTTGAAGATATTGTATCCAAGACCCATATATTTAGGTCACAAAGTGAGTATGTTCTACATTCCTTTCCTCAAATTTTCCTAGCCCCTTTCCTTTATATCTCATCTTTTGAAGTAGTTTGGAACCTGTTTGTGCTAGAAATTGTCCCTAGACTACAAAAGGGAACAAGCTAGTACAATCTCAAAAACAACTAAAAGAAAATGGGAATTGTTTTTATAATTTTTTGGTTTGAAGCTTTCATTCACAAGGTAATCAAATAACAAACTAATACAAAAAACTAAATCATAAAGTAATCAAAGAAGTGAGACATAAATATTGAATGACAAAGTAAAACATAAACATTTATAGCATAGTACTGGTTTTGTCCACAACATATGAGCATTCACATGAATAAAACCTTAATCAAGAAATGAAATCATAAGCTGAGTGGTCAAACTGGCCATAAACAAAATCAATAGGTAAGATAAAATGGATTATATTGCATATATAAATCAGTCTCGGTCTTTCAAAGATTACATGAGAGTCATGTGTATCAGTCTGCATATATCCAAAATCCTTATCTTTATAGCCCTTCTCCAAACAAAAATCGAACCCTACTCCTCTAAACTTTCCTCCTTTTATCCTTTACAACATAGAGCAGTTTCATAACTGTCTTTTAGGTCTAATATCGAGATCGTTACAATAAGTAGTTATAAACCAATTTCGAATCTTTAAAGACAACATAATATTAACTACTATATACATCATAACAAAATAAAATACTTGAACAGTTGGACATTACGTGACGGTTATAACTGCTTGGTTGCTTCTTCTAGCATGGCAATCCCTTCCAATGCATGAGACTGCTTCTTAGCTTGTGCATGCTCTGTCTCCATACTCTTAACTCTGTTTGATAACATTTCATTATGCTTGTTTAAATTCTGAATTTGCTTGGTCAAATCTTCAACTTGATTCTGTGTTTCTCTCTTCCTCTTCAATGCTTCTTTCGGTGCTACTATCAATTCTTGATAATGTGCATTAATATCTTCTAGGTCCTATCTTAATCTGTTATTTGTAATTACCATCCTGTCATTAGATTCATTAAGAAAACAAATTTGTGACTTATGTTGTTTCAGATCTTTCCTAAGATTTTCAACTTCAGAATCCATATGCACCTCTCCAGTTAATGTCAAATCCTGGTTTGACAACCATGGAATATTCATCTTCTTAAAAATCAAATCTTCTTCCTGCCTATCCTTCAGTGATTCCTCTGCAAATGAGACTCCTAAAGTCATACCCTATTCTAAAATGGGAGTAACCTGCTCTTCTAAGACTCCATGGTTTTCTTGAACTGGTTCTGTTGATATTAAATGATCTTCTTGAATGTAATTTTGTTGTGGGATCAAATTCTCTTCACTTTCATTATTCTCCTCACTTGAAGAATCTTGAATGACTGTAAGTTTCTCATTTTTCAATTTAGGTTTTAAAATTATATTTCATATTTAATCTGAGCTTATTTGTAGCTCTGGTCTTTGGCCTCCATTTTGATCTTCCAGGTTGCATAAGATATTTCTTCTCTACCTTTAAATTTGGAACTTGCAAAATATTACCCTTCGAATCAGCTGTAGAAGAAACTATAGTTGAGATTTCCTGGACACCTATAGAATTATGCTTATGTTCTGTTAAACTAATATCTTCCTCAGGATTCAAATCAAGTGTCTTCCCCATTTTTTCATCCTCCAAAATGTGTTCTTGTTCATCTTCCAACGATTTTCCTTGATCCTCATTACCACGATCTCTAAATATTTGACATGAACTATCTTCCCGGAGGTTGTCTTGCACTAAATCTTCAATCGCATCTTTTTTAAATCTCTTAACAAAACCAAATTGTTTATTGGTCAAACTTTTCTTTACATGATCACCCTGTTCATTGGTAAAGCCTAACCAGAATAAGAAGTGATCCCAGCTTCTTTTTTTCTTCTTCAAAACTGTACAAATGATCCATTTTATCAAGCCATGGTGAAATACTGACTCGTTTGTATGGTCAAAATGTCCCTTGATTCTATTCAACATCTTCTGAAGACTTTTTAAAAGAAAGAAAGGCAAATTCATCCTGGATTTCTGATTCAAATGTTGTAAAAATATAACATGATATTTAAACACTGATGCAAACCTGCTATCGCATGTGATATAGCTTTATATAATACCAATTGCTTCTCTCCACTCTGGCTTAAAATTTGCTAAATGAACCCCTTTGCTCCAGTCTAGGGTTTCATTTCCTGGCAGTAAGAAATCATTAGGGTCAAAACTGAAAGGAGTCTTCTTGAACCAGGATTCTCCATCTATCAGGATACCAGTGGCTTCAACTATTAAATCCTCTGTTAGCTCGAACTTAAGAGTATTAAATGTTACAGCGCCATTGATGAGATTTTGGGCAAAATGATGTGAAACTTCATGATTAAAACCAGTGATCTTCTCAAACAAACTAAACCACCCTGCTACTCTAAACAACACTACACATTCTGGAAATTTTGTGGCTGAACTGATATCTACAGGCTCGAACCTGTTAATCTTTCCACTCTTCCCCATACTATACTGTAACTTGGCTTATTCACTTCTTTGGGAAACTTCAAAAAATTTCAAACTACGTGTCCGCGACCCTGAGATTCATAACCCCAAAATAGAAATCGTGGCAGTTCAAATCCATGATTTCCTCAATGATACTCACACAACTTTACACATTTGTCATGATATACTGAACAAGTCTTTTGTACATGTGTCATGATATATTTAACAGGTGTCTGAAAACCTCCCAGCATCCTCGATTGCAACAGACCATGCTATATCATCAATCAACCACTCTTTCCAATGATTCATGATTCCTGCAGCGCTCTACTGTATAGATCTTGGATTTTGCGCTATGGGAATATCTCATCATAAAATATTTGACAAAGGAACTCAAAATTAAGGGTTATACTTTGGATATATAAGCCTTGGAAGGAATTTAAATCAGCATTTGTATACTTTTGACAAATATATAATACTTAATAAGCCCTTTCAATAAAAACTTAGAAAAAGATAAAATAAATTAAAACCAAAACAATAACCTAAAGGCATTTAAAATCATTAAACTTAAAACCAGTTCAAAATGAAAAGTAAATAAGGACTACAAAATTGAGAAAAAACACACAAAAATTAGGTACAATTTCAGTCCTAACAAAACCAATACCCTTAGTATGTCTTATAAGGAGACCAATTTCCTTTTTACTGTAGTTTAACTTTGTTTCTTCTAAACCATTATCGTTGTTTATGCATTAATAGTTTTCTTTTTCATTTCTTCACCTTTTATTTTTTTCATCATACCATCTTTTTATTTTTATAAAGTGCTTTTAAAGTTTTCTAAATCTATGTATCATCCTTGAAATATTTAATTTCTCAAAAGATATCAATAGTCACAACATTTAATAAGATCTCCAACTAATTGATTTCTTTTATCTTGATTTTCCAAGTCTTCTTCATTTGTAGGGGTAGACTCAATGACAATTACTATATAATATGCCTCTATTGATATTAGTGTAGATTCCACTCCATAAATCCATCATTCCCAATTCTCTCCATCAAATTTAATTTCAGTAAGGTATGATAAAATCCATATTTTCCACATTAAAAAAATTCTCACTTCTACCCGAAAACAATATCAAATATGGTAATGAGCACACCTTCTTAGATTGACACAACTAATAGTTGCATTGTTAAGTACTTCCTTCATTGGCTTGGTTGTGGTCATTTGTGCATCACACTTTTATTGTTCAAATAACCAAAAGTTGGAGAAAATATTTCACCTCACATTCACAAATTAACACTCAAAAATACTAAATGATATTGAGGCTCCAAAATAAACTTATGTTCACTTTTACCTTATCGGGAGCAATTTCTGCCACTTTCAGCTAAACTACCAAATAACAAGTTGATTTCCAACTGATTAAAAATATAGAAAGATGATTTCCAATTGATTCAAACATACAGAACAACAATTTCAAATTGATATGTCCTTACTCTTGTTCTCCAACTTCGAAGACGGCAACAATAATGACCTCTTAGTGACTGAGTTTCATTCGAGAAGCAAACTCCGTAGTGGTGGTTTCGCTCAAGCAACAAACTCCAAAACATACAACAATTTGGGCTACATTTTTCTAGGTAGGGAACTACAAAAATATCAATTGAAAATAAACAAAACTTCTCATCTTTAATCGTACTTCACCCATACACCCTAGCATCAACTGCAAACTAAACAAACATCTCAGCATCTATATCGCTCTGATACCACTAGCATAGATCCATCTTAACTATGGATCTATCATGTCCGATATGGATCAAATCCTTCAAGTTGGGGACCTTTTCTAGAGCACAAAAACTTAAAGAAAATTTTGCACCTTAATGGATTTGATCGTTATTGGCAGATGATAGATCTAAAATAAGATGGATCTGTGTTCGTGATAAAACTAGATTAGATGAAATTTTAAAAGATGAATGCCACCACGATTATAGAAATATATGTAAATTGTGAAGAAGTAAAGACATACAAATTCCATAGTATCCATATCAAGTAATTAATTGAACATAACCAAACTTGCACTGGTTGAAAGCGATCAATTAGTAAATTATATAATATATGACATCTCACATGCAAAGCAAGGACTATCCAAGTTTCATTAACTTTTCTAGTTTTAATTAATTGGAATATATGTGTGTGTGTGTGTGTGTTTTGAAATTTAGGTTAGGGTTAACATTGTAATTTTATTTTACCTAATATTTTATTAAAGTGTTATTAAAAGTTACCAGAGAATTACACGTTTTTTGAACTTTAGGTTAATGTCCACATTGTAAACATTTTTACTTAAAATTGCATTATTTATTAAAGTGTCGTGTCAACTACACATTTAACACATAATTATACTTCTCTCTCACAATACAATACAATATACAATGTAGGAAGTGTCTTTCTATTTAATAATTAAAACACGAAATAAAACAAAGATTAAAGATAACAAAACACATAACAATGAAAGCAAACTATGATCAACAACTAAATCATTCAACGCCATAGAAGCCAATGCCATTCCATTACCATTCACGAAATATATATTTATAGAGTTCACACTAGACTAGGCTACCAATTTCTAAAACTCGCAAATAGATATAACTCATGGTATGAAATGATTGTTAAAAAATCCTACAAATAAATGTAGCTCATGCTATGAACTGATTCTTGATAAATCCTACAAATAAATGTTTCCAAAAGGGGTAATTCCCCAATATGGGAGGAAAACATTATCAAGTTTTTATTTCCAGAATGGTCACAATTATATTAAACATGACGATAGCATAGAGAGTGGCTATAGTTTCATTATTGCAAATAAAATATTGAAAGTTTCCCAAAGGTTTTTAGTTCAAGATATGTTTACGAAAGTGGAGAAAACTTACATATAACCATTCATTGACGATGGAGAGTGTATCGAAAAATATTATATGCTTTTAGCTTCACCTCGGTATTGAGAACCTTTGAAGTGGATACAGATATCCTAACACGAGCTCTTGTAGCCATCACCTTTAAGGATTATATATCATGCTCAACCCTAGAGGATTATAAGCACATCTCGCACATATCAAATAATGAAATCCAAGGGGTTCATACAACGGAGTGTTTACATTAAGGTTTTATGCAATCTCGCACACATGATCAATGGTCATAATGAATTTCAAGAGGTTCATACAAAGGAGTATTTACATTAATTCATTGGTTGTTATGCAATCCATGGTTGGAATGATTAGTTATTCAAGTAGGATTTAAGGAGAGTAGTAAATGCACAAAGATTAAATATGTTGAGTCCAATATGTTTCTCAACTTGATTATGAAAAGATAATGGTGTTTCTTAACTAGAGTATAAAGAGATAATGGTATGATAACAAGAAAGAATTTTTAATTAATAAAATGGGGTAGAAAGATGAATGAACACTAATTTTAATTTGAAAGGAATGATGCTTTTTGATATTTTACTTTTTTGCCAAATTTAATTTAAGACAAATATCTCAATTAAGACAAATATTTTCAATCTTTAATAAAAATATTCTCAATCTTGTCTTGAAATTCTAAGATATAATTAATGATATAATTATTTTCCATGTATGTGCAGGGCTTAGGTGAAGAAAAGAACCGGTGAGATGTGTTGAGGTCTCTATTTCATTCGTAGTTGGAATTGGTAAAGTGATATGATGGTAGAAGGAAATCATCCAAATTCAAGGACATTTGAATTTCATACACCTTGGTTCTAGGTGTGAATTGAGATGAAGATGTCATGCTAAAGAAATGAAGAATAGAAAGTTGGAAATCATAACAGCAAAGTGCATAAGGTATAAATATGCATTTGGAAACAATCTCCCTCCAAAGGCATTTAGACTCATCATCGATTCATGAGAAGGCAACTTGTTATTATTATAAATACATCTTATAAAGGCATTGTCTCCTCTCTTGATATCCTCTCCAAATGGTTAAATGAGGAAAAAGGATAAATGTTGGAAAAGGAACAATAATAAAAAATAAAATATATGTAATGTAAAATTCAAATGAATTCATCACTAAGAAAATGGAAGAATTTGCAAAACAATTCAAAGAGTCTATGGAGGATACTCAAGAATCACCTAAACACCAAGGCTCATTGGAAAACTAAGAGACACTTTTATTTGTATGAAATGTACTTTTCACCTCATGGGATAAGGGGGCCACTTCTGCTTTGATTTTTTTGTAAACTACTTTATGAAATTCTAACAAGAAGAAGCCATTGTTGGTTAAGGTTTTTGGAAACCAATTTCAAGTCAAGTTTGAGACCTTAATGCGTAGAACCTTGTTCTACTAATTTGTTTTGTTGTAGAATTGTTGTAAGAATATTTTTAAATCGTAAATTGTTTTGCTATAGAAGTAGCATATATTTATATAATTTGTCTCTAGACTCTGTTTTGTCTATAACCGTGGGAATAATATTGTAACCAATTGTTGCTTTTTAAGATTATTCTAGTGTGCATATGGTTATTTATGTTTTTGTTCTTGTTCATGTGCAATAAGTGTTATTGAAGATCAATAAATTGGTGTATTTAGTGTTATGTTTACATTTATATTTTGTTAGTTAGCACGGGAATGTTTATGCATTTCACGTATTAGATTAGCTACATTTCAACCATTGCATTTCAGAAAGACCTAAATGGTGGCTAGAATTGCAACACGTGAAACCTAAAAATCATAATGGTTGTTGGGATAGAATACAGATGGATTCCCTACACCAAACAATAATAGGTCTAATTGGGACCTTTCATTGAGGGTAACCCCTACTATTTGCATAGGGAAATTCCATCATGTCAATAGTTTTTCATGTTAGAAGAAGGGTCTAATGACAAGCAGACTTGCATGCATCTATTTCTTTTAGAAAGGTATTAACAACCAATGGATCCTCTCCATATCATGCATGGGATCGTGTTTTTAGTCTTATGAGGCCATTGGATACTTTCCTAAATAAAACAATAGATCTCTAGTCTAAAGTTAAATTTGATGGTGAAGGGGAAACCTCTACATTTTGTCATGTTAGAATATTTAACCGTACATGTCAATCTATTAAAATATTTAAGGGAAATAAAGTATATAGGTTGTTTCCCTCACATTTGAAGGATGAATCCAAGCATGGTATATGACATTACCAACCAAGTCTATTTATAGTTGGAAGCAATTTATGGAAGTTTTCATAGCTTCTCATGATAATTATAATTGTGAAGAATTTTTTCATGAGTTGCGAGAAATCCATAAAGAGAATATTAAGTCTAATGATGGAATCATTCTAGGGATGGTGCAAGTTAATGTCAATCTCACATGACATGTTATTGGTTGCAAACCTAGAAAAACAACAGTGTGTTAACTTGGAGGGATGATTTGAGATACTTCCACAATGAATTTGAAATTAGAGAACACATTGATGTATTTCACATATATTTTTTCAAAATTTATATTCTTATTTTAATATTTTTTATTAAATTACGAAAGTCATTATATTGTTGAAATGGAAAGGCCCTTTGTTAGTGTAGCCTAAAGGGGTCTTAACACTATCAAACATTTTTTAATTTTTTTTATCATAGGTCTCAGTGTGTTCTAGTGCACTGTATAATTTTTGGTAAAAAATGCTTAAGGAAAAAAAGTTATAGTAGAAACAAAGGAGGTATGTTTTTTAAGATTTTGGTATATGTCAAGCAGGATATAAACAAAGGAGGTATGTTTTTTAAGATTCTAGTATATGTCAAGCAGGATATGTGTGTGTGTGTGTGTGTGTGTGTGTGTGTGTGTGTGTGTNGTGTAATTAGTGACTATGCAACCAGAAATGTTAGTCATGATGGGTAATTAGAAACTAAGCAACCAAAAAAATTAGTCATGGTTGTGTTCTAAGTGACACAACTAAACATTACTAACGTAAACTACTAATTTAATCCAGGGATAAAAAATATGACTATATAAAAACAACATGAATATGAATTAGTATTAATTCTTACCTATAACTAATTTCTTACTCTATATATGTTAATGCATTATACTTATAGTCTTGCAAATCATGCCTCTCATTCATATTATGGTATATCTCCATGATGACTCACCTTGACTAAACCTTAAGGCTACGTTGTCCCCATCCTTTTATGATTCCATAAATTACAAAGGTGCAATTATCTCTCTTCCTTGGACCTCCTAATCCATTTTTGCATTCAAATACACAATTTCAATGCTTCAAAAACCTGATTTCACCAAAGATATTTCATCAAATTCCTGGGAGGGGACATTATGTTAAATATTTTTCTTAGGCCCAATTTTGAGTAGCATTTATAGTGCAAAGATTTTTTTAATTGCGTCTTTTTCTCCTGTGTTTATAGAGAAATCAATCAAGGAGTAGATTCCCTTTCCAAAGTTGGCTTTTGCTAGAGGTTTGTCCTTGGAAAACACTAAAATCAAGAGACAAATAATTTCAGGGATCTATCAGGTATTTTTTTCCATAGTTTCTATTCAGAGCTTCACTACTAGATTGTTGTTTTTGATGTGGTCTTTTGAAGTGTAAGCATCACCTTATTTTTTTATTTTTTCTTATCCTTTTATTTTCCCTGAATTTGTATATTTGTGGATAGTTTTGGCACTTTGTGTTTGTTTTTTGGGGATTGATACCTTAGTTATCAATGACAAATTTTACCTTTTCTGAAACTAGGGACATAACTATGATGTTGGGATGATAGGATTGTAACACCTTGCATTTTGAGTCTTTTGTTGTTGCTTCTTTGTATGAGGAAGTTTCTACCCTAATCATTGTAAGGCACTTCAATGTTGGTTGAAGCATTTATGTTGGTCGGTTAAGATTGCATTATGCATGCATATAATGTTTTTATTTTCTTAATGATTGTAATTACATTTTTTGTGGTTCCTAAGGGGAAAAAAAGGTAGAGTAAACATATGAGGGACATGGATCACATATAGAGTTAAGAGATTTTATACTCATAGAAGAATTCCAATATGTTATCCATGACATTTCCAACATTATTATTCACAAACAAATCCCTAGACACATTTTCAAGTTGTCATTCATGATGGATCCAACTTTCTTGTTCTCACACAGATGCACTAAATGAATAATGTACATAAAGAAGAGATTTGAAGGTCAAGCAAGCAATCATATCAATCCTACAACCAATCAATCATTATGTTAGTAGGAGGACCACTACCATAAGTATCATAACTTATATGTCATCTAGGTCAGTCCATAGTGGTTGCGGGATGGAATGTTATCCTCCCCATCCAAGTTCTATTCCTCAAAGTGGCATGTTGAGCTCATAATGAGAATATTGTTGCAATGGATTCAAGCCATGTTGTTGACATGGCCTTATGCCTTGAATAATATAGGGTTTACCCTAGGTACTATCCTTGAAATGAGGAGAAGTGCTTGTAGATTTGCCCCAAAATGACTACCAAGAAAGAAAAGCATCATAACTTATTGAAATGTGATAATGGCCCTGTTAACATAAGAATATAATATATTTGAATCACATATAAGAATAAAATATTTTATAGTCATAAAGGTATTTCCAAGACACCAACTTTATTGTTCACAAAAGGATGCACTTGTAAAAAAAAGTTCCAAGATCCCATTCATGGTATATGTGACTCTATTGTGTACCCACACACACTGAGATGAATAGAGTACAAGGAGGAACAATTATATAAATTCCATAATCAATCAAAAAAATATGTTAAAAAAAGAGTCACTATTAATTTGCATGCTTTCCAATGAAAAGATCATGACATATTTAAACTTTATATTATCATAGAGTAATCTTTACAACCGATATGTGGAGTTTCATGGTGAACTCCCTCTATAAAAAAAAGGGATTTTATTAAAAAAAATAATAGAATTTTATGAGAAAAAGACAAAGATAGATATCATTAATTTAAAAAAAAACATTGTGTGGAGGCTAATTTTTATTATACATAGCGAATGCGTAAATAATGCTATATCTAATATATGACATCCCTAATGAGTTTTTACCTTACAACTTTTGCATAGCTTATTTTTCCGTATTACATCCTTACACAATGCAAAACGGACTTGCCATAACATCATCATTATCGATAGCATGATATTTATCCCTTTTCAAAAGAAACATGTGATATCTTTAACAGGGATACAAGTCAGCTCAAGGGTCCGTCAAACACATGGTTGGCACATTCTCTAACATGAACATCCAGGCCTTATGGTCATAGGAAAACAACGAAATGTCACCAATAGAAAAGGAAATGGAGTAAGAAGGGAGATCCACCATAGGAAGATTTGTGTTTTGGTGATTAATGTAGAAGAGAAAAATATCTAATTGTTACAAATATTTTTCGTCGACACCGCAAGATAAAAAATCTCAGTATTTGTTTTGAATTTCTTAAAGGTTGAAGTTGGAAATGAGTATGGATGAATAATTTAATAGTTTTGTCCATCGCCGCACTTTACCCATGAACAAACTATGGTACCCATCTCAACAACGTCTTTTTGCTATCTGCAAAAAGTGGTGCCACCGCTTACTACTAGTTTACAAGGTGTGGTGCCCCCCCTAGTACCGCCTTTTCTCTTTGAATAAGGAGTGGTGCTCGACTTATGAAAGAAAAAAAGGAAAGTTTGAGAGGCTTCTCGAAGCTAGCCTTCGTGAATCCTCATCCCTATGATTCATGACAGTTGAAGCTTGAGATCCCCCATCCCAGGATCACCCTTCCACCTCTCCCATAGAATACTCAACTTATCCTATCCTCTCAAGCCTTTATATACTAGCTCACCCCTCATGGGTAAGATGAGGAAGAATGTGTCATTGCATCCAAATTCTAGTCAAATTCAGTCATACTCTTGAGTAATTTTTAGGAAAGTTTAAGGCTTTGAGGCAAGGCTCCTTTGAGAAGTGTTCTCAACACCAAGGCATTGGTTGTATACTCTCCTTCTTTTTTATTTTAATACAACTATAGTTTCTTTCCCATAAGCATTTTTATGTCTGATTATCATGTTGTGTTTATTATTTAACTCTTGGTCTTTTACATTTATAAATTATCTTGTTACTCTTACTTGGTTTGTGTTTTGTTTTGTCTCTTGCAGGTTATCCGCATAAATCAAGCACTTCAAGGATCAGACCTTTGCATCCTATGGAAGATAAGAAGAGCGGTTAATTCAAGAAGTTTATTCAATCTTAGGGGAAGTTTATTTATCTTGTAGTTGTTTTGTTCTAGTGTTGTGTGTTTCAATCTAGGGAAACAACCTCTGTCAGCACTAGTTCATAATTTCCTGTAACAAAAGTGGTGACTCCACCGGGGAGAGATCAGATTCTTGGTTTTTGCTTTTCTTTAATTTTCAATTTTAGTTCATAGATCAGATCTACTTGTGAATCAGTAAGATTTGGTTTGAAATTGTTAAATATTCCTTCATTTGCCTCTAATTCTTCATATTCTTGCCTTTATATGTTTTTTAGATCCAGTGTATAAGTTCTAACACTTTTATTTTTTCGCCTCTTTGTGATTTCAAAATATTTTTGGGCCACCGCACCTAGGTAGAGTAAAAGGAGCAACCACTGCACCTTTCCTTCAGGAAACTAGCGGTGCCACCAAATATTTTTAGTGTACAAGGAGCAGTGCCACCGCTTTGTACCAGTTTACAAAGTGTGGTGCTCAACCTATAACGCTTTGTACTGAGCTGTCAAAGCACAGTGCCAGGTAGGTTTCTTAATCCCTATTCGATTTTCGAAATGTTGCACATGAAATTTAGTTTCTGAGAATTTTTGGCTTTACTGCTAATAGTTGCAATCATTAAACAAGATCTGGAAAAAGTATATAGGCTTGATTTGTTTATATTTTCAAAAGTTAGGGTTGATTTTGGCCTTTGAAGCTTCTTGTTCATTTGTCTTTGGTTTGATAGAGAAAGTCTTTGAAAAGAAATTATCTAGTTAGATCTCTGAATGTTGTTTGAATCAACAAAAAAGGAAAGTAGTTTTTCTTTTGTTTTCTTCATAGATTGTAGAATATTTCTTTCATACTTGTTATTAAAAAAATTGAGAGAAAATTGATCATGGATCTTAGCATAAGAATGAACTCTCGATTACTTGATTAGTTTCATCAACTTTCAGGTATTCATGGTGTATTTCTTCTTGTATGTTTTCTTCTCAACCAAAGGAACAAACTATTTTTGTTTTTGAATCTTTCTTTCATTTGAAGAATCGAAAAGTTTTGTGTGCAAAGTAGTGATAGTATTTTTCTTTTAAAGAGATCTCGTTCTTTTTCTTTTCAAGGTTTGCATAAGAAATATTTGCATGCTTGCAATAGGAATGAAACATATAGTTTGATATTGTGTGTTTGGGATCTATTTGTGTTGGAAAAAGAAGAACCGAACCTCTATCCTTCCTTTAAGTAGGGCATACCCAAAAAAGTTAAAGTGAAAGACTTGCATGTGCATACCTGCATGGTTTTACATTTCAGTATCACACCTCATGCATTCACTTAACCATACAAGATAAAATTAAGCGCTACTCTAGGTTAAAATATTTAGTAAGGCGTGATAGGTTAGAAGACATGTCTTGGCGTCTATAAACGTAGGAGATGTCGTTCATTTCCTGCACTACATCCTAGGGATCGTGTGGTTCTTCCACGTACTTGTTGGTATATAGAAGGACCTTTCATGTACGCTTGAGGTTTACCTAAAGGTATTTCACATAATTGGCAGTATATAGGAAGGCCCCTTTCGAACAATTATGCATTAGATAACACTACTACGGGGTTCAGCTCCCATGTACCTTGTATATATTGGGAGACACTTGTAGGGATCCTTATACCAACTGAGAAAAGCCTTTTGACTATCTTATCACTGCAATACACCGAAAACAACACTTGCAGAGATTGCTATGCATGTGCAATCCAAGTAGTCGGGTATTCAGGCAAGGGTACGGTCACAATCCTCCTTGTCGCGTTTTACAGTTGGACCTTGCGGTATATTGCAAGTTGTGGTGATCTAATAATCTTGTGAGGATCCACACTCCTAATCCACTCATGTCACAATTTTTATTGTTGCTTTAGTGTGAGTTTTGTTTATTTTGCTTGATTAGCTTATAGGTTTCTCTTGATATCAGTTTGACCTACTCAAACTAGATGATTTCCCTTGGATATGGTCCCATCATATACACAAATTATCACATGAGTATCCTTTAAATCCTACGAATCGGCCTCCCATGGCGCGAGATATGGACACAAATTCTAAAACAGGTAGTGTATACATGCCTGAATTGGAAGGATTTCTAGTTACGGAAGAAGGAGGTGAATTCTCACCTCTTGCCAATGTTCCCATTACTGATTATTTAGTACCAACTACAACGGAACAACCCTCCTCTCTAGATCCATCTTTTTCCATCCAAACTCCTTCAGGAGCTAGGCTCAATTAGCTACAACCCAATGATACAATTGCTCCCATATTTGGGCCAAATGCTCCATTTTGGTAAACCGCCTTAGGACAAGCCATATCCCAATTCGGTTCTACCAATGTCGTGAATGTTTCTTCTATGGAAATAACTCCAAACCTTAGAAGGTCTTTACCTTATCTCCTAGCAAGTGATATTCTGGGTATATCTTTAAATATCCCTTCTAGTGCAATTCTAGCTAATGCTCCACTTGCTCCAACGGTCACTAGACTCACCACTCCTGCGAGAGTGTTACAGTATGATCCAAATCCCATGCCAAACACTTCATTGAGAAGTGTTCCTATTCATTCTAGGGGTTTTCCAAATCCTGGTAGCCAGTTTTTACCCCCAACATCCCATGCAGTTGGAGGACCTTATATACTTGTACTGCATAATGTTTCAAATCCTACTGCTCCAGTTGTAGGATATGCTGGACTTGTTGATTATGGTCCTATTGGTTTGGTTTCACAACCACCCATATCTGCTTGGGTCCCACCTCAATAGCCAACATTGGTAACCAATAACTTAGTGAGGCACAATACAATGATTTTTTATACACCCCTTATCTCAAAGGTGTTACCAATCAATAGAGTCAACCTACCTATGGACCCCAAGCTAGAATCAACCAGGGACAACCACCATTCATGGGACAAAACACTCCCAATTACTAACAGTTTGCAGGTTACTATGGTCAACCTCACTTGACCTATGGTCCTACTGGGGTATCCTTACCTTATCGATAATATAATTACATGCAACCTAATCGGCAACTCCCATTTCTTGCTACATTCGATTTTCCAAACTTCTCCAAATTGATTAATGATCCCATCCTCCATGACCCTTATTGGCCAACAATTCCATTCATGTTACCATCAAATATCCTGAAATTTGATGGAAAACAAGGAGAAGATCTGAAAAACCACGTCCTGGCCTTCCATCTGTGGTATTCTTCCAACTCCTTGATGGATGATTACATCTATTTGAGTCTCTTCCAGAGAACCTTGACTGCTACGACTACTAAGTGGTATATTGAACTTACACAACATTCATTTGTGGATTTTAATTCATTGGAAACCATATTCCCTACCCCTTTCCAGCTACCAATCCATTATGAGACCGATACATATATTTTGACCTCTCTGTGACAAACTAATTCCACTCACATATCCAATCACATTCATGAGTGGAGAAGATGTAAAAGGTTGATCAAGGCTCCTATTCCATATCAACTATTAGCTGACTAGTTTACCAAGTCTTTGTTGCCACCTATTTCCAGAGCTGTGGATATGTACGGTGTTGTTATAGAGGAATGTGCTATTAGTTGGGCTCAGTATTTAGACCTAGTTTATTCTCAGTATGGAACATTATATGATTTAATTCCTAATTTCCCTCATCCAAGCACCAATCCTGCTAAGCCACTTGCTAAAACTCCTGTATATGGTGTTGTAGGTTCAATCCAACTTCCATCCACATTGAAACCTTCCAAGTAGCAAAGTTATTGTCCTGCTACTTATTTGACTCCTACGGTTTCCACTGAGGTTAATGCTATTCAATCTTCGCAAACACCTGGTAATAAGAAAAAAAGGTAAAGGTAAATATAAAAAATATGGAAATTGTTGCCGCCTTTCACACACCTGGGTCATGTGGCAGAAATCTTCAAGCCACTCGGTGTGTCGTTGGGGGCAAGTCTCGAGTCAAGGCTGTCACCTTGTTCTTGACTCCTCCGTTTAGGCTCAACTCCTAATGGAGCCAAGGGGGGTAGACCCTATTAAGTTACTAAGGAGAATTACTTAGTGTTGTGATGTTTAAACTGACTGAGTTATTTAGGAGTTTACAATTTAACTATAGATAATCACAGAAGGCAAGATGTAAAAGATGAACACACGAAAGCACAATATTGAGACACAATATATATATAAAGCAAGAAGTTAACCAGTGCCTTAGAATGGAGTCAAAAATAGAATCAATATGCTTACATGTGCTTGGAGTGAATGTTTTGCGATTGCCTCTTGGTATGTTTTAAGTTAAATGTGAAGTATGAGTTGATTAAATTAGGCAAAGGGGGGACTCCAGATATACCTGAGAGTACTTGGAGTATGTCAAAACCTAAACCTTCACGGCTACCCTCAAGGAATATGTGGGCTGAAATGGAGTCTCTGGGGATATTGTTCGTAACACACCCATTAGGGTGTGACAGAGATCGGTGCCCCGAGGTCACTTTTCAGAAGTTCCCGCTTCCTTTGGGTATTTTGCCACCGTAGAGGTTTGATCTAGGTGTTGGATTTTCACCTGATGGTTTTGTCAATTGGGGAGAGTGAGTCCCAATTATGCTAGTCACCCAAGTGATTTTGATATAGCTTGACTGATCGAACGAACCGTAGCCAAGTGCAGAGCATACACACTGGAGTCTTGTAAATTTTAATAAGTTTTAAACTGGGTGTTCTTGTTTAAAAGAAAACCCTCCAAGAACCTCTTTCGATCCAAGTGGATCTCAATCGGGGAATCGAGGAGGGGTTAATTTTATAATTGCTGATAAATAAATGATGAAAAATAAAATAGATCCACAATTTTAGTTTTCTAATTAATCCTACCACGAATCTCTTTCCCCTTTCGGGTCAATCGGGAAATCGTGGGGTAAGTATTATGATTACTTTGAAAAAAAAACAAAAAGTGGAATATGAAATTAATAACAAAGTCAAGTATACTACCCTGCAAATTAGATCAATGCTAGTTTAAAAAAGAAATAAGCAGAAAGCGACGAAAAGGGCACCGACGCAAATCCCCTTAGGGGGGATGGGGAATGGGCTCGAAAGAGCCTATTCCAAAAATAATTTTATTTATTATTGGTTACAATATCAGTCAACTGAAAAATCAGAAACTTCTTGGTCCTTATACAGGCTGAAACCAAGATTTTACAACTTTGGAAAAATTTTGAGTTTTTAATGGAAAGGGAGACCCCTGGGGGGATTTGAACACTCCTGAGGCCACTTCCGGACAACAGCTTCCTTTCTTTTCTGTTAGACCTGCTAAAATACAGCGAGCATGTTAGAATAACATATGCCCAAAATCACTTTAAGAGTACCTTTGGATCAGCCTACCTTATCTCAAAAAAAAATGAAGTTAAACTAGCTAAACGGGCGAAAAGGGAACCAAGGAAAGCAAGATTTCCTTGGGATCTTAGCTTGCTGTTTATGCAGCCAATTAAATATGCACTGATATTGCAGAATATTAAATTTTATAACAGCGAAAGGAAATCTAATGCATGTGATCTACAAGTTTTCTTTAAATTTTCATGCAAAAAGACGATTTCCCTAAAGCTAGATCTAGAATGCTTATGAAACTTTTTTGAGTGCAAGATCTAGACTGTGAGCTATGAAATATCAGATCTATGTATATTTTACTTTGATGAAATAGATCCAAATGAAATCAAAGCTATGAACTGAACAAATTAACTGGGTAAAGTGTTGATTTTTTATAGAAATGAGAAGAAGAGGAGAGAAGGTCGGATCGTTGCTTGAATGGAGCAAGCTGAAAGGAGGCCCTTTTGTGGAGTGCTGAGGGATAGAGTCTTGAGATTATAGGATAGGAATGGAGTCAATCTAGATCCACACCTTCATCCAATCAGGAACCTACAACTAAATAACACAAGCCTGCACACACCTCGTGAGATCTGGATATAGATGCATAAAACAACAAAAATGAAAGATTATGCAAAAATAACCTTATTTAAGCATATATCTGAGATTTTTGAGCATACATCATATGGATAAACAAGATCAAGCAATCTGTCTTTCCTAGTTTAAACCCTTACTTGATTCAACCGAATCCTTGAAGCCAGAACACAGAAGCATCACAGAATTTGGCAAGAAATTGCAGCTACCACATTAGCAGCATAACACTGAGAATCCACACAATCAAATGCACTACACAGTATAGCCTCCAAAGCTTCTTTATTCACAAATGATGATCAAATACAGATTTACAATGGTAATCCCTTCAGTCCAGCTCTAGCTAGCTTGGAAGAGGGAGCCTCAAGCAGGATATATAAAATTTATAGGCCATCCAGCCCAGGGGGGGCGCAATTCCTCATGGAATCAAGTGAAATAAACTAAGGGAGAGTCCATCAATGCATAACTGAAGCTGTACTGAGCCTACTTGTCAATCGGGGGCTTGATTGAGCTGACACATCAACCCATACACCGACACATCGACCCACAGAGCATCCAAGAGAGTCCACGCGTGTGGAGGAGAGAGAGAGGGCGCAATTCCCCATGAAGACAGTTGTAGATCAACTCTGGATATGATTTGATCCCCTCCTTCAGTCAAGGATTTGTCAGATCCAGTCAATCTGCTCCTAATCTGATTGATTTCAGTCAAATCAGTTGAGAATCCACTGATTTATTGATTTTGGATTTGCTCCATTATTCATCAATTTATTAATTAAAATAATCAATAATTGATTTTTGGGGCTTTCTGACCTGAGTGATGGAAGATCACTCAAAACTTAGGAAATAGTGGGTCCATGGGTTTACATGGTGCTCTTAGCTTGAAAATGAGCACCTACATGACTGAAACCGATTATTTGGCCCACTTTTATTACAAAATCAATTTTTCCAATTAAACTATTAAAAAATAGCCTAAGTTTTGGAAAAATTAAAATTTAATAAAAAACACTAAAAAAACTAAAAAATTGAAAAAATGAAAAACACCTAGGGGGACTTAGACATTTTCATATGACTCAAAAATGATGTCTAGCATGCTTATACATTGACACATAGACTCTAATAACCTCAATAGGCCTAAATGCCAAGCCAACCACCCCAACTTTGGAGGTATGGAGTGAAAAACTCAGAAATTATCAGTCGTTTATTCAACAACCAATAATAACCAAGGGAAAAAACACCCTAGGCCGATCGGATTGACAAATCAAGTCTAAGAGACCGAGTCTTTTACAGACACTATCATGCTAGAACATTTATTACAATTCCCCCATGGGGTATGAACATGTGATATGATACAACAAGCACTTCCCAGAAGTACTTCCAAAGGTCTTTTTGAAGTCCGAACAAGTCAACCCTATCCGGTTCACCAGGCTCACTTGATAAAAAACCACTAAGTACAACTTACATGGTAACAGAAACCAGCAGGAGAATCCTAAGACTACGACTCCAGAGAATGAGGCAAAACCAAAATGGAAGGATAAGTACCCATGCCTATTGTATGGAGATGATCACTTCAACAAGGAATGTCCTAGGCATAAAGAGATCAATAATTTTTGAAAAATAATCCTACACCGGTAGTTCTAACTGACCCTTTTCCATCTCAACAACAATTAATTGATCATACATCTTTACATGGTCCCTCTTCCTCTATGGAGGAAATTAGAATGATTTTTGCCGAAACTATTAAACTAACTACACGAACACAAACATATGATAAACCTCCCAAGAAGAAATATGAAGGTACTTCTCCTGAGAAAACTCCTTCTACTAGTCCTTCTCCTCCACCTCCTTCTAATGTCCCTTTAACCATTGAAAAACTTAGTCTTGACACGATTTTATGCCCTCCCAAGAGTATGCTTCGAAAGTCAGTGTTCAATCCTAGCGCTAGAGCTTCCTAATTATATAACATTATTGAAGATTTATCTATGGAACCTTGCGCTATGTCTACTCTAGAAGTACTCCAAAGTTTCCATACACAGTGTAAAAAATTGTTGTCAGCCTTAGGGGCCTTAGATCCCAAAAATTCTTATACAATCACTTTTAATGTGGAGAATTATAAATCGATGCTCTCTCATCAACTCACATTTAAAATCATGACTAAGGTGATTTGTAAGAAGTTTCATCATATTGTTTTAGACGAAGGAGATTCCACCTCGGTTTTCTCTATGTCTTGTTGGAGAGCCACTGGTTCTTCTGAACTCAACCAGTCACCAACCACTTTGAAATATTTTGATGGACAAGGTTTCCATCCTCACGGCTTGTTACCGATGATATATATCAAGCTAGGGGGAAATAATATTTCTATCCAAGTAGAATTAGTCGATGCTCCATTGGATTATAACATGTTATTGGGGAGAAATTGGTTTTACACTATGATGACAGTCACTTCATCAGTATTTTGCACTCTCCATTTTCCTCACCTTGGAAAGATTGTAACCATCGATCAACTTGAGTATTGTTCACTTGATGTCACTACCAGCACAGCAAATAAAATTCCTATGTTGGGGCAGTCCTCCCCTCCTTATCAATCTGTAGGGGTCATACTTTTGAAAGATTCATCCGTTATGGGAGTATTTCCATCTCCTGTTTCCCCTCCTAGTACCAAAATTTTTATGGTGAACATGATATCATCCACTACCGGTGACATGTCCAAAGGAAAAGAGATTGTTGAAACACCTTATCTGGGTCCTCGTGAAGCTTTCTACAATGCCATTCAATCTACTCCTGATGCGTACATCGATGATCAACACTTGGAAGCATCAAATCCTTACCATCTTCGTTATTGGCTAGATTACCCTCTCTCGACTCTAGATTATCTCTTACATTATTTTATGTCACATGATTCTATCATGGAGATTACAAGTCTGGATGAATCTTTATGGGAAGATCATCATCATAGATCCTCTTTCCTTCCTAATGTCAATTTGGTAGATTCTGATTTTGTATCTTTTATCAGTTATGATATTGTCAAACATCCTCAAACACATGTACTATTGCAAAGTGGTGATTCAGAAGGGAATTTGTGTAACATTACTCAAACCACCCCCATCGACATATCAGTGAATCCAAGAGTTGTTGAACATGTTCATGTAGACCAGAACTGTTCAGCAACAGAAATTGAAGAATACCAAGATATTTTCAAAGAATTCCGAGATTTGTTTTCCTGGAGTTATGAGGAAATTCTTGGGATCGATCCATCCATTGTAGTATAAGAGATCAAGGATTACCCAACGTCAAAACCTGTTAGGCCGAAACTCCATCAAGTCCACCCGAGGAAAGCTGCAACAATAAAAGTTGAGGTTGAAAAACTTTTGAAAGCTGGTTTCATTTATCTCATTCCATTGACATAGTGGGTATCTAATATTGTTCCTGTTGCCAAGAAATGAGGCACTATTAGGGTTTGTATTGATTTTAGGGACTTAAACAAAGCTTGTCTAAAATACAATTTTCCTACCCCCTACATCAATCAAATCATCGACAACTGTGCTGGAAGTGTCATCTTCTCTTTTATGGATGGATTTTTTGGCTATAATTAGATCGAAATATTACCTGTCGGTCATCATAAAATGACATTCATTTTCCCATGGGGAAACTTTGATTACCATAAGTTACCTTTTGGATTGAAAAACACTAGAGCCACATTCAAATGAGCCATGTCCTATGCCTTTCATGATGTGCATAGTGGAACCTTAATCTGGATGACCTTCCCACTCATTCACAACAGAGAGGTGATCATTCAAGGCATCTTAGGGACATTTTCCTTAGATGTCATCACTATCATATTCAGATTAATCCACATAAGTGTGTCTTTTGAGTAGAGACTAGACATATTCTTGGATTTGTTGTCTCCTAATATGGTATCCAGATTGATCCTTTGAAAATTACAGTAATTGTGGCCTTACACCCCCCCCCAACCGACATTACAGAGCTCCAAAGTTTGCAAGGGAAGGCCAACTTTCTTTGTCGTTTTGTGTGCAATTTTGTAGACAAAATGCATGGTTATATGAGTTTGTTGGAAAAGAACATTCCCTTCATCTGGGATGATCAAGCTCAATGGGATTTTGATAATTTAAAGCATGCCATAACACACTCACCTGTGTCACACCCCCTTAATTACTCAAAATACTTTCTGCTTTATATTGTTTCTTGCACTACTACCGTTGGTATGGTTCTAGTGCAGGAGGATTCAAACGAGAAATAACATGTGATTTATTATCTTAGTAAGAGTCTAGTGGACTCTGAAACTCATTACTCACATGTGGAGAAGCTAGATTTGGCTGCAGTCATTGATGTACAACGTTTTCGTTATTACATCTTACTTCACACCACTACCGTTCTCACAGATCAAAACCCCATGTACTACATCCTAACCCATCAGGTACTAGGGGGGAAATATTATCACTAGATCGTTATCTTGCAAGAATTTGACCTTGAGTTCACTAATAATGCTTCCAAGAAGTCCTTAGTTTTTGCGAAGTTGATGTGTGATCTTCCCCGTGCTATCACGGAAATTGAGCCCAATGACTCATTTCCTGATGAGTTCATTCCTAATTAGTGACATGCCCATGGTATGAAGATTTGATCATATATATCCAAACTCAACTGCAACATACCAAATAGAATAATATGTAAATAAAATAATAAATTAGATTAATTAATTAATATTGTATATGCTAAATGTAACAACGGCATGAGAAGAGTCGTAACTCTTCACTATTATGTACTATATATGCCGAAAGACTATGTATTCATATCATCAATTCATTATTAAATATATATAAATATTATCTATTATGATAATCCTGTAAAGATGATCCCTTACAAGTGGTATCAGAGCGATTTTACCATTAACCTCTGGTGAAGGAAGCTCGTGGGAGAGAAAAGAAAAGAAAAAGTGTAAAAAAACACATGGTTTTAAAGAAAACCATATGTGGTTTTGAAAAGTAAAAAGTAAAAAAAAATAAAGTAAAAAAAGAAGGTTAAAGAATAAAAGAATAACAATTTAAAAAGAAATATATATATATATATATATATATAAGAATAATATTATTATTATTATTGTTACTTTAAAATAATAATAATAATAATAATTATTATTATTATTATTATTATATAAAGAAAGAAAGAACTATATATAGAAAATTATATATAGTTAGCAACAATAATTATTAATTAACTATTAATAATTTTATTATTTTTCCAAAATTTAAAAAAAAAAGGAAAAAAAATGCAAAATCTTCTTGAAAAGTTTCACAAACTGGAATCAATATGTTTCCAACATCCAATGAAATCATGTATGGCTAGAGTCCAAGAAGTATTATTGAATCTAAACTTGAAGAAATCGAAAAGAAATGCCTTAAGGAAGAGGAAACATACACACAATTAAAAATGATCGTATTGGAAATAAAAGAAGAAATAGCCAGGAAAAAAGAAAAGAAGAACTTGTAGCAAGATCAGACCCCGAAGAGTTTACTACTCAAACCGAGCCAATGTTGAGAGAAAATGATGAAGAAACCTATGAAGAAGAAGTGATTATGATCTCCAAAGTCTCAAGTAAAGAAAAGCAATAAATTTCTACTGCACCTACAACAGTAGAAGTGATTACGAGCCCTAAATTTTCAAATAAAGAAGAGAAGGAAACTACTACTACACCTATTATAAAAGAAACGATTACAATCCTTGAATTCTCAAATAAAGAAGAGTAGGAAACTAATACTACACCTACAAAAGAAGAAGCGATTGTGACCCTTGAACTTTCAAGGAAAGAAGAGAAGGAAACTGCTACTCCACCTACAACAAAAGAAGCGATTACGACCTCTAAATTTTCAACGAAGGAAGAGTTGGAAACTACTTTTGCATCCACGACAAAAAAAGTACGAAAATCAGCCCATGAATTTTCAAGGAAGAGTTGAAAACTACTTTTGCATCCACGACAACAAAAGTACAAAAATCACATACCATGATATCTTACATACCCCCTCACAGAAGGTTCGTGGCATCAGCCGTAAGAAAGGATAAGAACCTCTGTTCAAAATACAAGATGAAAAAAACAATTCCTAGACATAAACATACACATATGCCAAAAATGAACCACCATTCAAAATATAAGATGCAAAAAGAAATACCTAGCCATAAACATACACATATGCCAAAAATTTGTTGCAGTTTCATCCAAGGAACAAAAAATGAATCGCATGAATGGTCTAGTCTACACAACTACAAAATCGTTAAAATGGATAGAAAAACTCCACAACAAGGACAAATCAAAAACTATTCCAGGGGACCAAACCATAACCAAGGACGCAATCAAGAAGAGGATAGCAACAATGAAGAAAAGAAAGATAAAAATGACATGCATGAAGATGAAAATGTGGAAGACCAAAATGAATATGTAAAAGAGGTTCTTGTGAATGACAATAACGAAAACAAACATGCAGTTCAACATATTAATGGCCCTGAAGAAGTACTAGTTGAGAATAACAATAACAAAAACAAAGAGATAGATGTGTCATACATGAAGAAACATGACGTCGATAATGATTGTAAAGAGGATGAAGATATCCAACATTATAATGATGAATATAAAGATGGTACTAGTAACAATTGTAAAAAAAAGGTAGAGGAGTATCATCATGGAACTAAAGGAAGTGGAAGCGTTCCTAATCACGATGACGAAAAAGAAGAAAGCCCAGAAGATTCACCGTTCATCACTGAAGACACCATATGTCAAATAAAGAGTCATGGCATACCCATACATGCCAAAATATCTGGGATCAATAGGCTAACACAACTTCATTATGTAAATATCAAAACAAATATTCAGAAGAGGAAACCTTTTCGAGTACCATATCAATGCCATAATCATGGAAATTGTAGCATACAAGACTCATTGGACAAATATCGAAAGCAGAAAAAAACAGAAGATCCTTATGAAAAACCTAAGAAATGCATGAAATATAGTCATACCAGTACTTCAAGGACGAAGCATTGTAAGGAGGGATGACTTGTGACATACCAAATAGAGTAATATGTAAATAAAATAATAAATTAGACTAATTAATTAATAAATCAATATTGTATATGCTATGTTAACCCAAAATATCCCTCAATGAGCTCTACATGACCTACACCACCCAAATACATCTATGTATGACCCTCATTTGACCCCCACACCTTTGCTAAGGCTCAAAAATATGAAAAGGGGCTTAAAAACCCCTAAAAAGAGCCAAAATAGCTCTCATAGGGGCTAAAACCTCCAAAAAGGGGCTAAAACCCCTCAAAGGAGCTTAAAACCCCGAAAGGAGCTAAGAATTGGGCAAAAGCGGCTTAAAACCCAAAAAAGGGGCTAAAGCCCTAACCAGGGGCTTAAAACCCTAAATCTCTAGAAAAAAACTATAAATAGAGGGGTGGGGGTCACTCTCAAAACACTCCTTCTCTCCCTATTGTTATGCTTCCCATGTGAGTGCCTTGAGACCCTTTGCCTCTCAAGCCATTCACCCTCCCTCTTCTCCACTACTCCACAAGCCAAGCTTCCATCCCAAAGAGAGAGGTGCTTCCACAGCTAGGGCATGGTGGCTCATTTCCACCAAGACTGAAGGTATACTTGTGTTTTTCTTTCATTTTTATTGTAGTTTTCTAACTTATTTTGTTTGCAAGCTTGTTGTCTAATGCTTTGATGCAGGTTTTCCCTTGATTTCTTTCAACCATATTTTGTTTTCTAACTATTTCATGCAGGGTTTCATAGCTTGGCCCTAAACTTGTTTGCAGGTTTTCTTCCACATCACAGGAACTCTACCCTTCAATCCTATAGACTAAAGGTAGCCGTTCCTGCCTGTAGCTAGGGTGAAAGCCCTGCTACATGCTAAATGCAACAATGACATGAGAAGAGTCGTAAATATTTACTATTATGTACTATACATGCCGAGAGACTATGTATTCATAAAATGAATTCATTATTAAGAATATATAAATATTATCTATTATGATAATCTTGTAAGGACTAGAGGTATTATTGAGTTTGTACATAGTGGAACCTTATCTGGATGACCTACCCATTCATTCACAATGGAGATATGATCATTCAGGGCATCTTAGGGACATTTTCCTTAGATGTCATCACTATCATATTCAGCTTAATCCACATAAGTGTGTCTTTTATGTAGATATTAGACATCTTGGATTTGTTGTCTCCAAAGATCGTATCTAGATTGATCCTTTGAAAATTATTGCAATTGTGGCCTTACCCCCCCCAAACCAACATTACATAGCTCCAAAGTTTGCAAGCGAAGGCCAACTTTCTCTGTCGTTTTGTGTGCAATTTTGCAGAAAAAACACATGGTTATATGCGTTTGTTGAAAAAGAATGCTCCTTTCATCTAGGATGATCAAGCTCAATGGGATTTTGATAATTTAAAACATTCCATAACACACTCACATGTGTTACACCCCCCTAATTACTCAAAATAATGTCTACTTTATATTGTTTCCTCCACCAATACCGTTGGTATGGCTCTAGTGCAGGAAGATTCGAACGGGAAAGAACATGTGATTTATTATCTTAGTAAGAGTCTACTGGACTCCGAAACTCAGTACTCACATGTGGAGAAGTTATCTTTTGCTATGGTCATTGTTGTACAACGTTTTCTTCATTACATCTTGCTTCGCACTACTACCGTTCTCACGGATCAAAAACCCATGTACTACAACTTGACCCGTCAGGTACTGGGGGGGCAAATATTCTCATTGGATCGTTATCTTGCAATAATTTGACCTTGAGTTCGCTAAGACTACTTCCAATAAGTCCTTATTTTTTGTGGATTTGATGAGTGATCTTCCCTATGCTATCACATGAACTGAGCCCAATGACTCATTGCTTGATGAGGTATTGTTCCTAATTAGCACGACATACCCATGGTATGGAGATTTGATCATATATCTCCAAACTCAACGATTTCATCCTGACCTATCTTGCGATGATCGTCAACGCATTCTCTAGCATCCCAAATATTATATAATTATTAATGATATCTTAAATCGATGTGGTATTGATTCTATTATCCAACGATGTTTAACACATGATGAGGCTGAACAGGTATTAAATGATTTCCAGTGTGGAGCATGTGGCAGTCATATTTCTGGGATGGCTACAACTCAGAAAATCCTTTGCCCTAGTTTTTTTTTCCCTCGATCTTTAAAGATCTCCATGAAGCGGTCAAAAAGTTCCCACCCTGCCATCTCTTTTATCTAAAAAAGCGCACCCACCCTACTCTACTACACCCTATCATTGTCGTTGGCTCTTTCGCCAAATGGGGGGTGGATTTTATGCATTGTAATCCCCTATGTCGGGGGGAACGGTTACATTATTGTAGTCGTTGATTATTTTACAAAATGGGTAGAGGAAATTACTACATATGCAGAGGATGGAAAGAATGCCGCCCTCTTCTTGTTTAACCATGTAATTTCTAGGTTTGGTGTTCCTTGGGCTATAGTGATTTATCATGGATCTCATTTCCGTAATCAGATGATGTCCGAGATAAGCACCAAGTTGGGTTTTTGTCATGAAAACTCAACCCCCTACTATCCACAAGATAATGGCCAGGTTGAAGCCATTAACAAAGTCTTTAAGACCATGCTTCGTAGGATGGTTGGAGAACATAAATCAAATTGGCATTTAACTATGTTTTTGGCACTTTGAGCCTATAGAACTTCATTGAAAACAACGACCTCCAACCGGTTTCACACCTTTCCAATTAATCTATGGACTGGAAGTCGTTTTACCAATCAAATGCGAAATTCTGTCATTAAAACTAGCTGTCGAGCTTCTACCTAATACCTCGGTCAGGGAAGAACGTTTCCTTTATCTTGCGAACCTTAAAGAAACACAACGAAATGTTTCTTTAGCCAACGAATCACATAAAAAATGTATCAATGCCCAATACAATAAATTAGTTCAACCTCATTTCTTCAATGAAGGAGACTTTGTTCTAACATATGATCAGAAACATGATAAATTGGGAAAGGGGAAACTTGAATCAATGTGGTGCGGTCCCTATGTTGTTAGAAAATTCTTAGAGAAAGGGGCCTATGAATTAGTGGATTATGATAGAATACCTTTTGGGCAGCCTCACAATGGGTTGTACATGAAAATGTATTATTCCTAGAACATCTTTCATCGATACCTTGTACATTTGTGTATATTTGAATTTTTAGTGTGGTTTTATTATTTTAGTATAGTTTTGGGTCTTGTCTGACACTACGTATTCCATGTTATGTTTTAAATTCTATAGATGACTCTTTGCTATGGTTTTGTCGATGGTGCTAGCCGCCATACCCTAAATATCACTTTAGAAACCTGGGTATCGTATTCCCAATCCAATGTCTTAGTTAGTTCAGGGGGAGCCTGCCTACATCCCGCTACCAAAAATATTGTTGAATATCATGCGGTTATAGGGTTGTTAACCGAAGCTTTGTCTTGCGATATTGATCACTTGGTTGTCTTTTTGGACTCCCAGCTAGTGGTTTATTAGATGAACCATGTATACGCCATCCGAAACCCAGTACTTCTTCGTCTTTTTCAAAAGGTACGTATACTTGAGAGGTCATTTGAGTCTATGTTGTAGGAACAATAGATCCCATGTTTTATCTAAAACACGGGATCCCAAATTTTGCATACAAAGGTAACTTTCATAAATTCCTTAAGTCGTTTTGGGGTCCCCATAACGTTTATCATGGGTTCTATGATTTGAATTAGTTAAATTTCTGAAATTTATGCATGTTTTGTGTGCTTTTGGTGATTTGTGGAAGACTATATTTTCCCAAAAATTATGTGGGTGATTCCATGAAGATGGGTAACACTTTTTGGCCAAATTTGGCGATGAAAACCTGATTTTTTACTCATGTGCTAAATAGAAGCCCTCAAAACGCATA